>JAXIVD010000971.1:0-90000 GCA_036785275.1 Cancer borealis | reverse complement strand
AAGACATCCAAGGTCGTCAACAGAAGAGCAGTCTGACCTGGGGACATTTGTAGTCCCCAGGAAGTGTGCTTCATCCTTTGTATATGCCAAGGACGAGAGATACAACAATGGAGTTTATAGTACTATAGGAGCCGCTTCTTGGCTGCGACAGTCATATGAGCCCAGTTGAAGTTCTGTGAGGGATATCACAAGCGTGCCAGCTGTCCTGTCTTCTTAAGGAAGGCTCAGGCGAGGTGAACGACTACTGTCTCCAGCAGGGTAGGCAGATGGAAGAAGTTTGTGATCAGAGAACACGAAGCGCCGCGCAGTCTTGATAGTATGGCGGGACTGGTGGGTGTCTGAGTGTCTGGATTACTCGATGCCATACGTCATTAGCTGCCACAAATTCCCTAATATATTTCAATACAGTAAGAACGGTAATCTCGTGTAATATAGTCTTGTGAATTTAGCATCTCGCGTCTATTTCAAATTTTCCGCCTTCTGCCATCTAGCGGTGCCAAACGAACATCTCACACATGCACATAGGTCAGCGCGCCAGTTGAATGGTTGGTTTTGGTCGGTTGTGTCATGGCAGGAGCTAGGTCAACAACAATATTGCTATTTTGTTGTGCTGTGGAGCATATTTACTTTCGGTGTTCTAGTGAAAACGTTCTAGTTGTACCCCATGTTAGGCAGGTAGTATTACTTATCTTTTTATTCCTATATATCTCATGTATTATGCAATTAATGTTATTATAATTGTTGAGGTATATATGTAGTAGGTTCTCGAATGTCATGTGATGTGAGGAGGCCGAACGTTCGGGAAGCAGTCTCGTGGTGTCTGGCCGCTATCCGGTCAGAGAGATGCTCCAGACTCAGCAAGAAAGGAGGCCGATGTCAGCATTTGACAGGCGTCGCTGCTGGCTGCTTGCACTGCACCCAGCTTGCCCGGCTCGCAGACCTAACCGCGCAGCTACACCTACAAGTCACGGACCTCAGAGTGCTCTACTCTCACCGTACATCCGAGGTCCGGACTTGAACGTTATTACTGACATTTCTGTGTTATTACGAGTGCCCTACAAACTGTCGCTGAAGTTATATATATTGCACAAACCTCATCTTATACCCAAGTGTGGAGATATAGTGCCACAGTGACTCTTGTGATATACTTTAATCTATGTGCATAACCCTGCTTGCTTAGAATACAAATACAAGCAGTGAGACTTATTCTATGTACCAGTGTACTAATCATCTTATACTGTAAATAAAACTGTATAAAGTACACGTATTTGGCTAAACCGCTTGGGCCACACTATCTCACATAACACTCGTTACCACACCAGGTAACATTATGGTGAACAGCGTTTGAGATACGAAATACCAGTTGCACTCATAACACGAACATTTTTGGGAAACGGATTGAACGATCTCTACAGAGAAACGAAGGAGTGAGATGGTAGTGGAAAGAAGCGTCGACGAGATGTTTATGACCAGGTCAGCGCTTCGTCAGACATCCCGCTGAACTTTGACACCGCTCGCCACTACCCTCAAGTATTCTCACACCTACTAGCACCTCATAACTCTCTGTGAGGAAGTTAGCGTTTCCCCCATGTCAAGACAACGGTGAATCTGTTGGTGGCTGAAGAAGAGGACGAGGAAGATTTCTACTGGGTGACAACAACAGACTCACCCCCACTTCCCCGCTTTACTTCCCGCGGGACACAAGAAGAAGAAGACGAGGTAACCTTTCACCCCGGCTAACTCAACGAAGGGTGTGGCCTTACCCCCACCCAACTACAACAGCTGACCAACCGAGGGACACGAGAGGGCGAGGAAGACAAGTTTCCTGGCCTGAAAGGACGCGGCGACTTCAATCAATTTACCGTCGCATATTAATTATTTAGGTGAGATACACATGCATTTAGCTAAAATACTACCATTACACATTATTAAAACAATAACACTTGCATACACTTAAGTGGTTAAAGCAGTGATTTATTATTATTGTTGCTCATATATATTTTGCTGAAAAAATGGCAGTATATTGAGTCTAGTGGATTATTGGGGTATATTTATGTGTATACTTTTTACCATCCTCTCATTTCTTCTTGATTAATTAACGGTCTCATTTTATTACTAATAATCAAATTTAAGTGTTGTTCATTCTCTTATTATTATAATTATAAATAAGGCAACGTGAAGCATTGTGAACTTTGAGAAATTATTTAAACAACGTTACACTACCGTTACTATATCACTTCTAATTAAGTAAGTAGTGAATTTAATTTATTTTAATAACTTTTAATTAATTACTTATTAGTAAATCGATGTTGAAAGACAATTTAACGAAGTTAGTGAAAGAATTTAATCATATTTGCACTGCTGAAGGTGAGTTTTGAGGAAGCAGGTGCGTCTGCTGGGACTGAACTTAGTGATAATATACGCACACTTAGAAGTGGAACACCATATCCACGCGTTCCCGTAGATACTAATTTATTTGCCTGTACTAACCCAACACCCACCAGCATGACAACTAACCCTAGTAGTGGTACTGGAGGGAACACACCCCCTCGCACTCCCTCACCACCGCCTGTTGCCGGTCCATCGTCTGCGTCTCAACCACCACCTGCACAGGTACAAGCCGCTACCATGCAGGCACAACAACCTATCAAGGTTCTCCAAACCACCCACAAAGTCCGTGAGTTTTCCAGTAAGCGCGACTCGAGTTACTCCGCTCGATCCTTTATTAAACAATGTGAAGACGTAATGAGGAATTCTTGCATAACATTATCCTCAGATAAAATTTCCTTCATACGTTCGAGATTAGAGGAAGGGTCACCTGCCGAGTATTTGATGGAATCCAGCACTTTTGTGCAGCCAACAAAGAAAGAAGACTACGATAGGTTTCGTACGAACTTCTTGGAAACTTTTGGGGATTATGACGGGAGAAACACCGTCACCACCGCTAATGCCACCTGCGAGAAATTAGCATCTGCAGTGTTTGCTAGAACCTGGCTCACGGGGCAGGTGATCGCAACTCAGACCGCTGAGGACCTACGTAGAATTTTGGAAGATGGCGGATGGTTAGTAAACGGTAATTTGCCGGGTGACAGAATTGATAAATTTCACCAATTTTTTTTCTATATACTCACCCTACAGGATAATGAGAGACGGAAGGTGTTGTCATTGGATTTTACTCCTCAAGAAAACCTGCATGATTTAAGCAGGAAATTAAAGAATAAGATTGAAGAAACCAGCGACAACACTAAATGGACTGCCTCCACCGTGGCGACAACCACCCGTGTTAATTTGGGCGGCGACGAGTCACTACCCATCGCAGCCACAAGGGTTTTGTTAACTTGCCACTATTGTCAAAAAGAAGGACATACCGCAAATAGGTGTTACATTAAGTCCCGAGAAAAGAGGAAACTTAAAAAGGCGCATGCAAGGGAACAAGCGTTTCAATACAATTCCCAAGGCAGGTACACTCACCCCGCTGTCTCTAATTATCAAAACAGAGCAGGGAAAACCAGGGAAGCACCTCTATTACATGGTAATCCTGGTGCTAGCGCGAGGTACTGTCGATTACATAACAGTACTACTCACAATACAGAAGAATGTGTTGAAATCGCGAAATTGAGTGCTCGATATAATCAGCCAAAGGGAAATGAAGGAACGTCAGCAGGTTCTCAGTCGGGGGAAGTTCAGCGAGCCTTCGCAAAGCACCCGGGTTAGAAGTAACGAGAAATCGTGGACAGAAAGGAACCGACGACGGGGTTGATATTAATGCTCTTCGCTCATCAATAATAGCGGCCTGCAACCTCGCTGATGCTATGGTTCTTCCTGTCAAAATAGGTTCTGTAAGGGCATCTTTTGCTGTGGACACCGGCGCTTCAGTTAATGTGCTCTCCGCTGCATCATACTCGGAGTTAAAGCGCGCGTCGCGTGGTAGCCGATGGCCCCTCAGACCACCGATTACCAATTTGCAGGGAGTATCGAGCACACCTATAGATATTTTAGGTATCGTGCGTCTTCCAATCAAGTTAGGTAATAACACTACACCCATCCGAACTGACTTCTATGTAATTTCTAATTTCAGTCTTCCTTCAGATGGATTATTAGGACTGAGGACTATGAAGGACATTCAGTTGGAAATACAATCTGTGCTTAATTGTGTAAAGTTTCGAGGTAAAACCTTGAAGTCGATGGAAATACCCAGACGTTTAATTTCTTCAAACCGTACGGACCCAAAAAGTTTTACCGACACACAGGAAATCAGTGTGATTCATAACGCCCAGAAAAAAGGGATAGAATCTGGATCGTACCAGGCTACTTCAACTTGCAATGAAAACCATCAAACGAATTGTTTTGAGGAGTGGAAGGAAATTAATGCCACTGTAATAGGGACTCATAAAATACCTAGTCGTGCGGCAGCCCACATACCAGTATCGGTTAATGCCAAGGTTGGAAATGATATATGCCTAGAAGGCCCCAGCTTAGTAAACAAACTAGCTGTGGAACCAACTTTAAATACAGTAAGAGAGGGAAGCACCACCTCTGCTTTTGTGGTTAATTCTACTGATGGTCCTATAACTTTAAAACAAGGAGTACTCTTAACCAAAGCGTTAGTTTATGACAGACAGGTGGATCCAAATCCACTTGAGTTAAGTCTACGTAGTAGTGTTGCCTCAATTAACTTGTGTCAAATTGAGGAGACAAAACATTCAACAACGTTTCATTCATTGGTAAGGGTTAATGATTATCCTGAGTTAAGGAGTTCATTGCAACACTATCGTGACGTCATTGCATTACCCGGTGAACCTCTAGGGTCAACCGATAGGGCGGAACACATTATTAAATTAAAACCCCATACTCAACCCATTTATATACCCGCTTATCGACTGCCACATAGTCAACGGGAAGTGGTTGACAAACAAGTAACGGAGATGCTGGAACAAGGAGTAATTACACCATCAAGGTCACCGTGGAACAGTCCACTATTCCTTGTCCCTAAAAAGGACGGTAAATTTAGACCAGTTATTGATTTTCGACAGGTAAACAAGGTCACAGAGGACGATCGTTATCCTCTACCCGTACTTAAGGACTTACTTATGTCCATAGGAAAGGGAAATAAAATTTTTAGCAGCCTTGATCTGTTAAGTGGTTACTAGCAAATACCTATGTCACCTGAGTCGCGGAAGGTCACCGCCTTTAGTACACCTAGCGGTCATTTTGAATTCTCCGTAATGCCGTTTGGCTTAAAAACGGCGCCGATCACGTTTCAGAGGTTCATATCAACTCTGTTTGCTTCTATGATTGGTAAAAATATGTACGCCTACCTTGATGACATTATTGTCTTCAGTAGAGATGCTAAATCTCATTTTGCTAACTTAGAGTCAGTATTATTAAAATTCCGTGAAGCTGGTCTCAAAGCGAAATTATCCAAATGTGATTTTTTACAAAAGTCCATCACCTTTCTTGGCCATTTAGTTAATGAAGATGGAATACACACTATGGATGACAAGGTAAAGGCCATACAAAACTTTCTTCTACCGCGAAATGTAGACAATGTAAGATCCTTCTTAGGATTATGCGGATATTATAGGTCATTCGTCAAAGGTTTTTCAAGTATAGCATCGCCCTTAAATAAACTTTTGAAAAAGGACGTGCCATTTCATTGGGGTGCTGGTCAAGAAGAAAGTTTCTGTAACCTTAAGTTTGCTCTGACCCACGCACCTATTCTCGCGTTCCCTGACTACGCTAAACTGTTTATATTATTCACGGATGCAAGTGCGTTAGGTCTTGGTGCTGTTTTAATGCAAACCGACGAACGAGGGAAGAATAGTGCTATTGCTTACGCGAGCAGAACCCTAAATTCTGCGGAGTCTAACTACTCCGTGACTCACCAAGAGACACTCGCGGTAGTATGGGCACTCAAAACATTCCGTGATATAATCCTAGGTTACCATATCACGTGTTATACTGATCACGCAGCGGTCACCGAACTTTTCAAGGGTCGCATCCTTACCGGTAGACTCGCGCGGTGGTACTTAACAATACAGGAATTCCATCCTGAATTCAAATACTTGCCAGGTCGAGCCAATAAAGTGGCTGATGCGTTGTCAAGAAATATACCTATTGGTGCTGTCGATCAAGCCACCAAACCGCTTGATAATTTTACTATGCAGGCTCTCGCTGAAGCTCAACGTCAACATAATGTATGGAGCAAGGTTGTGTATCATCTTGAATCCGGTGATGATGTTAAATTGCCTGAGCTACATATACCTCTTTCTCAGTTTTTACTCAATACGGATGGTGTTCTTTGCCGTCATTGGTCGAACAAGAAAAAACCAGTAACACAGTTAGTATTACCCGAGGTGTATGTACCGACAGTACTATATCAACTTCATAACACAGCAGTTGCCGGACATAAGGGGAAAGATCGTACCTTACGCGCTGCACGCTATCAATACTACTGGCCAACCATGAAAATGGATGTGGACGCACATGTGGATCAGTGTATTGAGTGTGCACGGAATAAGGGAACGGTGCCTAAACAAGCACCGATTTTTGAATATCCGCCACCCAATCAACCTTGGGATGTCGTTGGCATAGATTTACTGCAACTTCCATTTAGTCGTCAAGGGTCCAAGTATCTTCTCGTATGTGTCGACCATTTCTCACGATACATCGTTTTGGCTCCCTTGAAGGACAAAACAGCTGGCGCTGTTGCTCATGCACTCATTAGTAAAGTGTTTCTTGTTCATTCTACTCCAAGGACTATTCTTTCTGACAATGGTAAGGAGTTTAGAAATGCATTGCTGAGCGAAATATGTAGTCAATATACCATAAAGCAAACTTTTATTACAGCCTATCATCCAGCCAGCAATGGTCTTGTAGAGCGCGCTAACAAGAAAATTTTAGAAGTATTGCGGCCGGTGGTGGGTGGTTTGTTAGAAACTTGGGAAGATTGGCTTTCACATGTAGCAGCCAGTATAAATTCAAGTAACTGTGAGTCAACGGGTCACTCGCCTCACTATATACTCTACGGAGTAGAAATGAGACTCCCGACTGATCTCATAAGTTCGCCTCAGCCTCCTGTTTATAATGTGGATGATTATGGAAAATGTCAGCTTAAAGTTTTCTCAGATATTCACCAGGAAGTACAGAGGAATTTTAAAGAATCAAAAACAGCCATGGCAGAGAAGCAACATAAAAGAGCTTCTCCTGTTGAATTACAAGCAGGCAATACAGTAATGGTTCAAGTACCTGAAAGGTCTTCTAAACTTTCACCTAAATTTGTCGGACCGCGCCTGATTACTAAGCATATTAGTGGAAATAAATTTGAGGTGTTAGATCCGTGGCTGCAAACGCTGGAAATTATACATAGCGATCGTCTAAAACGGACGAAGGCCAAAACTAACACAAGCATGGTAGAAACAGCTAATCTTACTAACGCTGTGTATCTTAATACTAATACCACATCTCAACCCACTAAATCTCATGGTTACAATCTACGTTCTCGCAGATAATTTCTTGCTGAATGCTATCTAATGAAAGTAGTTTATTTCCATACTTTCTTTTGTTCCCTTTCATTCAAAGGTTGTTTATGATATTCACTGAATAGAGTCATTCCCATTTCAAGTCAACACCTCTTTTCCTCGCCGTTGATTTACCTGATTCTATTGTGCTGGTCAACGAGGGGCACACACTCTACAGTACCGGTGAATACCAAATACTTCACCAGTGTAAATCTGAGCATATAGGATTTTATTTTTGCCCTGCGTCTCTCTTTGCTTTCTTACCTGTTAAAGAAGAAGGTGCGTGTGAAGTTGCTTTGATTCAACACGATGCTTCACGGAGCTTAAACCTATGCCCTTACACTCAAATGCTGCCAGAACCTTTTTCGTCATGAAAGTTTCATGGGCCATCATTACTTTTTCTTCATCAGTCTCACGATGGTGACAGTGATTTGCCCTTCAGGAAGATTATATGGTCGACAGACTGGTCACTTTGCTATTCTTAATTTATGTACCTTGAATTCAGCAACAGTGTCGACTCATCCTGAGACACTTCATGAAGGTTTTTGTTTCTAAATTTTTATGCATATTTACACCTTCGATTTTGCTCAGTGTAAATATTTCTTCTAAGTATGTGACTAATACCATTTCTGAGTTTAAATTAAATAACATCTCAGATTTTGAATCGGCAGTCCATGCTTCCCTACCGACCTACATGAGTCCCTACGGTCATCTTACCGATAGTGTTGGTGATTGTTATAATGATTCCTCTATGTTGTCTAGTGAAACATGCTTTAACACTCTATTATATGTTACAAAGTAGAGTTTCAAATAAAGCCGCTAGCGACCACGAATTGACACCTCCACAAGGTTAGGTACATGACTCTAGATATATAGGAACGTCGCGAGGTCGCGTCGAGTAGGTGACCAAGCGATGTACCCCATGTTAGGCAGGTAGTATTACTTATCTTTTTATTCCTATGTATCTCATGTATTATGCAATTAATGTTATTATAATTGTTGAGGTATATATGTAGTAGGTTCTTGAATGTCATGTGACGTGAGGAGGCCGAACGTTCGGGAAGCAGTCTCGTGGTGTCTGGCCGCCATCCGGTCAGAGATGCTGCAGACTCAGCAAGAAAGGAGGCCGATGTCAGCATTTGACAGGCGTCGTTGCTGGCTGCTTGCACTGCACCCAGCTTGCCCGGCTCGCAGACCTAACCGCGCAGCTACACCTACAAGTCACGGACCTCGGAGTGCTCTACTCTCACCGTACATCCGAGGTCCGGACTTGAACGTTATTACTGACATTTCTGTGTTATTACGAGTGCCCTACAAACTGTCGCTGAAGTTATATATATTGCACAAACCTCATCTTATACCCAAGTGTGGAGATATAATGCCACAGTGACTCTTGTGATATACTTTAATCTATGTGCATAACCCTGCTTGCTTAGAATACAAATACAAGCAGTGAGACTTATTCTATGTACCAGTGTACTAATCATCTTATACTGTAAATAAAACTGTATAAAGTACACGTATTTGGCTAAACCGCTCGGGCCACACTATCTCACATAACACTCGTTACCACACCAGGTAACATAGTGGAAGTACAATACACTGTAATAACAAGGAACATGAGTTCTATGAGTGGTAGTGGTGGAAATCGTGGTGGCAACTGTGGTGAAAAATGGATGAGAGAAGCGTGATTATCGCAAGGTGGTGAAGCTCAAGAAATATACACTCCAGGAAAAGAAAGAAATGGTTGCACGCAGTGCTGGTGGTGGTGATGCGCAAAAGGTGGAAGAGAGAGCGAGTAACCAGTAGCCACCACTGCCAGGCTACTCAAGCCAGTCACAGACTCTCATAACGTAAGTAGAATAATATTTGAACCTTTATTAATAGTCAGAAAGTGTTCAATCTTGTTTATTATCATACAGATTATGCATAACCTAGCATGTGTGAATTTTCGGCAAAATATTTTGTGTTCTTGGAGGGTTAATGGGAGTTATAAGAAGCTTATGTACCATACCTAAGAACCAATTATACTATTTACATGTATTTCAATATCATTCATCTCGCGGTTTTTCATCGCGGCCGATAGTCCAGTACCAATTACCGTATTTTACGGCTTACAAGACGCACTTTTTTTCCCTAAAATATACCATGTAAAATACTTGTGCGTCTTCCAAGACGAATGTTGTATTGGCTCGCCCGATAGGGACGTGGATTTGTATGATGTCATTACGTTATGAGGTTAACTTAAGTAACTATTCAATTCAGCCTTTTATATGATATAACCTCAGTACTTACTTGTTACAAGTATTTCCAATACCATAAACCTTCCTGGAACCAAGCCACAAGCCCAGATGTAAGCCATACGTCTGTTGTTTATTGTGCCAGCTGGTGGCGGGGGGAGCCATTCCGCTCTTGACCTTGACGGTACAGGTGTGTAACCAAGGGTAACAGGTGGCTTATTTCCATAGACCAGCAAGCCTTTGGATTGGCTGCGTTTGGATCTGCTGTGTTGATGTGTTGTCTCCTATGCTCAAAGCATAAGGTTTGCTCACACTCTTATGTCGTGAAATACGGTATATCAATTACCACCCGTGTGCGTATTTACCAACGGTAGTTGTAATTACCTAGTTGTACATTTGTGATGAGTGCTCCAGCAAACCTGTGGTGAGTACTAAGACAATAGATAGTTTAAGAAAAGGTTACATAAATTCATGGATATGGTAAAGCTGTTTTTGTGTAAGAATGACTTAATATTTTTTTCTCAAAATTTCTCTCCAATATTAGGGTGCGTCTTCCAAGATGCAGCGTCTTGTAAGCCGTAAAATACGGTATGAGCGAGATGACCGTTCTTACTGTATTTTTGCTTGTTTTTGGTTTTCTTTTATATTAAAAGTAACATATATAATATAAATCTTATTCATATCACCAACTCTCATGGTCTCAATCATCTTACTTTCCTCTGATTTATTCAAAATATATCACATTTCTATACTTTTCAAAGACCACCTACGCCTAGGTCACTCGATGCCGCATGAAGTTGGAAGTTGCTGCATGCTGATTGGTTAAAAAGCTCTGGATATATGCTATCAAGAGAATACCAAACACAATAGAGAGATCCTTTGATAGCACTTGCTTTTTTTTGGCCTAGTCATCGCGAAATAGTGGCTTGTCAATGCCTCAGAATGCCGCTAATGAAAACGCCTTAACACACTAACTTTGCGAAGGAATTCAGACACATTGTAATAACACAGATTACGTAAGTGCGATTCATAATCAATCTTTAAAAAATCTCAATACAAAGCTAAGTATGACAAGTGTGAAAAATTGGAACAAAGTAACAAAGTAATGAATCACCTGCAAAAGCAATGCATTTGTCAGTGCAATGCATGGAGTTCCATTTGAGGGCTTAGATGTCACACTCTTGTTATACTGGTTGTTTAACCTCCATTAGTAATATATGCAATTTGCAACACCAACTTTCTTTAGATTCATTGCCCTACTTTTATTCCTATATGTATCACTTGATAGTAATATTAAAATCAAAGGTCTATAGCGAACTAGAACACCACATAAATATAAATAAGGTTCAATTAACAACAACAAAAAAAAGTTATGAAGCTTCCCTTCATGGCAAAAGGTATATATTTTAGTCCTTGACTTAGGGCTGATTTGACAGTCGCTTCGTTATGCTTAGATCGTTACCAATGAGCAGCGATCTCCACGACCATCAACAAATCCGATTTCACAGTCGTCTTTCGCGGTTTTGTTTTGATGAAACCATACCAGAGATTGGAACCTTTGGTAACATAGGCTTGTGAGCTGGGGGCCCCAACAGAGCTTAACAAAGCAATTTTTAGCAAATAAAACAAATTATTATCCCTGTATAGCTATATTATTTCCTAAAATATATGTGAAAAATTATTTAACAATACAGCAAAATGTTATATGGGTATAATGATAATATGAAAAAATTTTAGAAGAATTTGGATTGCGGCGCGAAATCATGTCATCACCTCACCAGCTGATAAGCGTTAAAATTGTCAACCAGACGTACTTACATCTGTTATACCTCCTTGCCGTGATATTCCTGCTATGTATGCTTAGGGCATATGGAATTTGTTACCAAATTAATGGTAGGCGTTGAACAGTGCATGTGTAAGGCGATGAGGAAGAGAAAAATAAGTTTTCGGAAAACAGTATCCTCTTATTTACAAACAGTGTCCTCTTATTTACTAGACAAAACTTTATTATTATGCTATATTTCAATGTGTTTTAAATTAACATGATAACAGTTTTTCGGCAAAATTATCAAACTAAAAATAAATCATCAAACATGACCTAACCTTACGTCCTAACTGAGGGCTTCGCCCGCTGGATCCCCTGATCATTAAAATTCTAATATTACGGTTGTTTCTTAATTTGCTTACCTAGTTCAACTATATAAATACTCAAGAGAGATAAAAGATCTACACGATGAAATAAGTAAGAATGTCTGGAGGATGCTATTTACCGAAATACTGAGAAAAATAGTAGTTGGGTTGATTTATTAATGTGCCAGTTATATCAGGAAAGCAGTGAAGGCTGTGAACAACATTCAAGCTAGTAAAATGGGAATAAACTTTTCATAGCTTTTCCCAATATTATTATTGGTCTTTTTAGTTCCATTTCTTATCAAAGATCTTTACATACCTATAAAGTAGAGGAGAATAGGTTAGGTTAGAAGTGTGTGTTTGGTTGGGTTAGGTTAGGCAAGCTGGTGATGATGATGATAATGATGAAGGTAATGATGAAGTTGTCAATGCAGGTTGTGGCACACAAGTGAGAAATGCTGTGGTGGAAACTTTGTTCTAATTTTGTCTTTCTGTACACAATAATATTTTTTTTATATTGTATATAAAGCTATATATAAAGCTGCCTTGTCCCATGTTATCCCTTGATGCTTCACTAGACCAAAGTCGCAATCAAAGTTACCTAGGTACATTTGAAAGCACTCGAGAGTTGACGATGAATATGGAGGATCCGTGGAAATTGATCTCTGGACTTACCTCCCCATATGTTTATAATTTTAAGACTTTAGCACTACTCAGATATAACATATATATATATATATATATATATATATATATATATATATATATATATATATATATATATATATATATATGTATATATATTTCCATAATGAAACTACACACTCAAGTAAAGTTAGGAAAGTAAAGAAACAAATAAATTATATGAAATAAATATGTTTTGACTTAACCATATTTCAAATATAAATATATATATATATATATATATATATATATATATATATATATATATATATATATATATATATATACACATATATATATATATATATATATATATATATATATATATATATATATATATATATATATATTTGAAATATGGTTAAGTCAAAACATATTAATTTCATATAATTTATTTGTTTCTTTACTTTCCTAACTTTACTTGAGTGTGCAGTTTTATTATGGAAATATATATATATATATATATATATATATATATATATATATATATATATATATATATATATATATATATATATATATATATATATATATATATATATATATATATATATATATATATATATATATATATATATATATAATATATATATATATATATATATATATATATATATATATATATATATTCTTTCTCTTTTACTAATAAAATAAATATTTCCATTTAAAAATTAAATACATCTTTGTCTTAACAAATAAATATTAAGTTCAATGCCTTCATAGTGTTCAAATAACAATTACAACTAAATAAATCAATAAATGAAATAAAACTTAATAGTACATGTAATGCTTCCTTTGTTACAAACAAAATAAAAAAATTTAATTGCCCTTGAAAAAAAAGTATGGGTGTATGTTTAGTGTTTTGTTGCATCAATATATTCAACAACTTTGTCACACATAGTAACCACAGCACTGCCTCATTTTCTCTAATGAGGCCCACAAGAGTAATCTTGTTCTCGTAAGTGAGTGGTGTTGCCTTCTCTCGTGGAGTGCTCATTTTTATTTTGTCGCCTGTCTTGAGTGTCTTCCACTCAGCTGATGCAATGTTTACATTTCCCGCTGCTCCGGCATACCAACATTACCGAATCAGAGTTTTTGATCGACACCAGGTTGGGGATTGCCGATACCACCAAAACAACGACTGTGAAATCAGATCGAGGTATTGGTTATGCCTCTTACCAGATTGGTAAGGCTTGTTGTTAAGCACGTTACCAGACGACTGTGAAATCAGCCCTTAGTAACACACCAACTTTGCAAAGCAATACAATGACTGGGAAAATACACTCGTTGCAACAACCGAGATGAACTACTCAGTGCTTTATGATAGTAAATCATAATCAGTTTATAGAATCCCCAAATACAAAGCTATGATAAATGGGATATATCAAGAACCTTAGAAAAAATAACAATCTAAGGGATCATCTGAAAAGAAAAACTATATTTACTTACTTGTTGTCTGTAAATTTTGCAATGCATTGAGTCCCAATTGAAGGCTTGGATGTCTGGTTCTTGTCACCAGACGTCTTACCCTCACAAGATTCCAGGTAGTCATGCAGCTTCTCAATTTCTCCCTCAAGGTTATCCAATCTGTAAAGTAAAACCAAGAGAATATTCATTATAATTTAAGAAATATGCAAAAATGCTTTTTTTACATTTAATTTGTCTTAAGTTATGTTAAATATATTGACAATCAATGATAATGAAACTTACTCCTGAAGCTTGTCTTCCCGAATAACATAGAACTCCTCAGATGACACCAGTTCAATCACTTTTACTTTCATTTCTGTATGTAGAGGCAGCTGCTCATATGACATACTCAGTCTAGCGTGAGCGCTCTGTAAAGAAGTGGATGGCAGGTGGTCCTGTACTGCATCATCTTGGTGAAAGAGTATCATATTATGGATAGGTAACATATTCATTTCATCTCCATGGTGAAAAACATTATTGCTGCACTCTTCTATACTTTCAGCATTAGTTTTGTCCATTTCAATCTTTCCATTTATAAAAGTATCACTGCTTAGGTCTTCATTGTCTCCAGTATTGGTTATCTTTTGCAATGCTTCATTACGAACCTCTATCCAGCCCTGGTCACACAAATCATCATGCCTTAAAGACATTCCAGCCACATTGCAAAACTGCTGAAGGTTTTTCATGTGATTGGGGTTGTCCATTCCAAATCTTTCAGCCAACATTTTCCCTCGAAGTGATTTCTTCTGTACATATGTGTTGCCTATTTTGGTGAATTCAACAAGAGGGTTCAACCAAACAGATTGGCCCAAAGCCAAGACAATTTTACCTACAAATTTGCTCTTATTAGTGTTAGCAAAGACATCATGCACTAACTTGGAGGCTTGAGGTGTCCATTCTCTATCTTGATCCAAAGGTTGAATACAACATAAAAATACTTCCACGATTAGTTGTGGAATCATTGCTAGGTGAGATGGAAGGACCCAAACAGAACTCAATTGAATGGTCATTTCTTTTCCTTCATCAATGAGGAACACGTCCAACATACATGAGGCATTAGAATAATTCACTGAAACAATTTGTGCCCTGGTCCATACACCATTGTCTTCCAGTGCACACACCATGTCCTTTTCTGGAAACTGCAGTGGTTCATGGTGGGCAGGGTCTGCATAATATTGGTGTAAAGCAGACCTTAAAATGTGGTAATGGTTTGACAGATCAAGTACCTGTCTATCCGACTTTATTTGATACTCAGTGATGTGCACAAAATACCTTGAAGCATTTAGTACATTCATGACCTCAACTGTAACTTGGCCAGACTTTGGTATATTATGGGCTGTGTCAGATAAGTAGATTTCATGTCTAAATCTACAAGTGGATTCGTCAAGACAACTCCCATATGCCTTGAGGTGGCAGCACAGAGTACTGTTATTCTTTTGAAGTCCTTCATTTTCTTTTGACAACAAATGCCACTTCACTTTCTCTGTAACATTACCACAAAGTCGGTTCAATTCACTCCAAACTTCAGGAGTTCTCTCAAATGAAAATCTAGGCACAATCACATATGATTCACAATTGACAGATTTTTGTTCCACATCAGTGACAAAATTATCAGCCATAAAACCATACCTTTGAGTAAAGGTATTCAAAGATGAGCCGACATGAAGGTGGAATATCGCATTGGCATTAGAAACATCATGATACAGAAGAGCCTTTTCTGCTGGCTCACTAACAATCATTGTTACATTCTTCATTAAATGCCACTCATCAACTAACTGCTGTAATTTTCCCTTGTAAACAGTGCTGTTTACAACTAAACAATATATAGCAACAGTTTTCATCATTGAAGCTAACATGTCAGCAACACTGTCACTCCTCACAAAAACCATATTCTTCTGGGAATAAGAGGCTGTTATTAGGTTTGTGACAAAACCAAGTGATTCTGTTTCATCAGCCACAAAATGAATATGACCTTTTACTTTGGTAGCAATGGCAGCCTCAAAAGGTGTTGATATTATGATTGATGGGTTAAAAAATGGGAGCAGAGCATGGGTTAACTGACTTAATAACTTGGTCCATTTGGAGCTCACCAAAACAGCCTGAAGCTCCAGGTCTGACCGAGCACATGTTTTCCTTTCTTCTACCCACATGGTCATAATCTGTTTGATTTCCAACGAAAAGTTTTTGAGTACTATATCAATATCATCAACAACTAAATGGCAACACCTTGTGAGTGTGGTGGTGGCTCCCTCAGAGCTTCCGCCCCACAGTGCACTATTTCCTTTCAGAAGACGCATGAGGCATGGGGCTGTGGTGAGCAGGATGTCACATCCTCCAAGAAGATGTTTTCCTGTGCTGATCTCTTCCTCACTTCCACATCCTCCCCAGGCTGTCATTACTTTGAGGGTGGTGTCAGCAGGTAAAAGACCGAGAACATATTTTTCAGCACACTTAGCACTCTGCCATGAACTGCACACCACCACCATCAATGGACCAATTCCTAGAGAAAGACGACCACTAATGTGCTGATATGTGTCTAAAATTGTTGACAACAAAGGCACAACAAATCCTATAGTTTTTCCACATGACTTCTCACCAACAATGACTGTTGAACATCCCCGTATAATAATTGGCCAAGTGTAAGTCTGCAGTCGGGTGGCCTTTATTCTTTTCTTATTCAGAACACTGAATAAATGAGAATTAAGTGTTGCACTCATTATGTCCTTATTAATCATGATTTCTTCTAAGATTGGAGATTCACCAGCCACAAACATTCTGCAGATTTTTACAATGTTCTGCAAACTAAAAATACAGTCCTGCTTTGCAATATTGTTGTAAATTTCATCCAAGTCAGATGTACAATAGTTTGTCCTTATGTCATGAAAGTCAGTCATAAAGAATGTGTTTGAATTAGGCTGTGATTCCTCGGTGTATGTGGAGGTATTTGGAGTTTCTGTATTTCTATGTCCACTTTCCTCTCTCAGAGTTACTAACATTCCTTTCTTATCTTCTGAGCTTGTATTGTTAGCTGCATTGGTACTTATACAAGATATTTTCTGTTTTTCATCTATTTGTGAACACTTTCTTTTCGTTTTCAACATGTGGGGATCTTGTTCAAAAATGTTGTGTTGCTTTTGTCTTGTATGTTTAGGCTGATCCAGTGCCCCAACTAAGCTAATAGATGCCCAACAGGGAATGTTTGACCAACCTGGTCTCTCAGTATTTCTTGGGCTCTCCTTTTCACTAATACAACCTTCATGCCCCTCTAAAAATAAAGGAGTTGCCTTCTTGTTCTTCATTTCTACTTGTTCACAACTTGAGTCCTCTCCATCTATACTCACATCAGTCATTGATGTTTTGAAACATCCATTCTGAACAACTGCCACATTCATTCTCTTACGGCTGACAAATCTATCCTTTATCAAATTCATATCTTCTTTCAGTTTGGAGGCTGGTGAGTAAGGATCTGGCTTTAATGTTAAAATTGAAAATACTTCAGCTTTGAAGCATGCTTAGAAGACTGCCTCCTGAACAATGGACTGATTACTTCAGTATAAGATAGATTACCGCAGTCATTTTTATATTTCATCTTAGACCTTCCTTCAGCATCTGTCCTTATGTGAAGACCTTGTGTATCATTACTTAAAACACTGGACTCAAATTCCAATCCAATATCCTTCTTCTGAAGATTTTCAATGCTATCAGCTTCAATCTGTTTTTCAGTCTATTTCTGTTCCAGAGGTTATAGTAGTTTTTTCTGTTGTTCCATAATCTGCTACTGCATCAATTTCAACATTACTAATGGAGTTACTGGATAATAAACTTGAAGTGGCTTCTGATGATATACTCATATACCTGAAGAAAAAAAAAAATTTATATCAGTAACAAATAATATGACAAAGTGGAAAAAAAGTTAGTATAATACACCTTCTTAATCCTATTTGTTTATGGATGGAGTTTATGGTTTAGAGAAAGTGTTAGCATTGTTAGTATAAGTAATACAATATATGAAAGTTGAATACTATTGTTTGCTGACAGCACTGTGTTGCTGAATGAGTTCTAAAAAAATTTGTACAATTTGATAAAGGAATTGTTTCCGAGGGAAAAAAACTGAAAATTAATGTGTGCAAAGTAAGGTGATGGTTTCTATGAAGAAAAGATTGAATTATAGTAAACACTTATATACACTTAGACACTTTATGATGTTTGTCATTAATTACAATTTATCTTATATGAATAGGTATTTAACAGCCCTTCACAAGCAAAGCTAGATACATTGGATAATTTTTTTTTTTTAATCCTTTACCCGTGGCGCCGGCAGGCTCAATGGAGGCCTTCGATGATCGGCCTCTGCCCGTTAGTAGCGCAGGTTAGATTTATTAAGTGACGCCTAGTTGCATATAGAGGCTCATGCTGCCAGTGGAAGCTCATCGCGCATATCATATATATTGCAGGAAGTTGGGTCCTTAAGGCCCTATTCACACTACACCCATCCCTCTGTTATCACGCCTAATAGGCTAACGCAGATGCACATGATAGCAGAAAGCGATAGCAAAACTTAATAATGAATGGGATTAATTGCAATTGGTGTTCCAGCTTCCAATTTCCAATAATTTCTTCACTACTTATCTATGATTTCATGTCAATTATGCATAGAATATGAATTAAATCATTGACATATCAGAAAGAACATTATAAACAATAAATACACAGCATAATAGACCATCAAACTTACTTTTAAAAGAAGTAACGAAGGCTTTGATCAGGAGTAAACTGGCCAGCCTCAATTTTTTTTCAGTAATTCAGGGTACACTCCTGCCGCCCATCTATCACCACTACCAGCCTCACCTGATATTGTTACATTTTTAACATTATACCTTGCCATACATTTATTTACCCACCCTTTTAAAGCAAGAAACACAGGTGGGGTTTCCACATAAGTTTCTATGCCTAACCAAAACAAATTTCCTTGGCTGTTTCCATAATTTCTTTTAGTATCCACAAGTGTGTTTATCTTCGCCTGCTTTTCAACATTTCTATTTTATGACAGCTCAGTTTTAAGCAGCACTTGGTTTGCAATTCTCTTTGTAATCGATCCTGCAGCAGATGGTGCAAGACTTGCATGTTTTTTAATACAGTACTCCCTCACTACTAGCGATTTTAAATGACTGAAAAATCCTTGTTAGATACAAACAGCTGGTTTGGGGGCAAAAAAAACATATATAAAAGGATAAAATTTAGACTGGAAGAAATCTGAAGTTGACCTACGGGAATATCATAAAATCACAAGAAATAAGAACACAGGACGAGTTGTTGTTCACGTGGCCACGGGCAAAACAAGAATGGATAAATAGCTACATTAAGATGGCTGCAATAACATGATATCGAAGGTGACTCAGGAACAGACTCGATCGGTAGTTCAGGGTTTTTTCGCTAGTTATGCAGCTTGGTAGGGTTTTCATTCTACCGCTAGTTTGGAAATCACTAGTCTACTATGTGTTTCCTTATTTCTGCATTTTGTAAGCCTTGAAAGTTATTTAAAAATCCAATTTATTTTATATGGCTTTTAAGCTGCGTAAATCTAGATTCTAGAGATTGAATAGCTTTGTCTAGCACTAAGGTAAAACACTGAACTCTATATACTTCTTTTAGATCATCAAAAGCTTGATCTTTTGCCTCCTATGAAAACATTCTCTTTCTTCTTCGTAATCGTTTTTCTTGAAATTTCCTAAATTCTAGTGGTAATTCAACAGCTTCAGCCAAATCATTTGCGCCTATTAGGACATCATTAAAACCACTCTCTCTATATTTTCTTAGCCATGATAGTAGTTTTTCAAATTACTCCATGCTTTCATCAATGTTCCTTGCTAACATAATTAACTTTAAAAAGTAAATCATGCCAAAATATCAAAGAAATGTATAGTCTTTTAGCTGGTCTGCTAAAACTTCTGCCTCTGCTTTAACCTTGGGCTTATCTGTTATCTCTGATATTTCCACAAGTGCATCATATGTTTCTCCATCCTGATAACGAATAGCCTGAACACTATCAATCCGACACCCCTACCTTGTGTCGCTCAAGGGTTTTACTGATAACCCAGGTACATGTTTGTTAAAAGCTGCCCACCTCTTAGTTGATGCTGAGAACATTATGTAGATGCTTTGCAAGATCCCAAAAAATGTTATAGCATCTAGACAACACTTGGCTACATCTCCTAGCAACAGGTTATAATTGTGACATGCGCAGGGTACAAAGGAAGCTCTTGGATTATCCTGCAACAGCCGTGCTTGTACTCCCGATGTGTGACCTTTCATATTGCTACTGTTGTCATAACCTTGGCCTCGAATGTCTTTCACATCCAATTTTAATTCCTCCTGTGTGTTTAATGTTTTATATAAATTTTCTTCTGTGCTACTTTCAACCTGCATAAACTGTATGAAATGTTCATAAACACCAGAAGGAGCCAAGTTGCCATCAGAAACGGGAACAGGTCTCTATGTACCGTTGGCTGCTGTGTTTCAGCGGCTGATATGTAGGTACCTCTGGTGGCTGCTATGCACCATCCAAGGCTGCTATGCACCGAGGCTGCTGTGGACCATCAGCGGCTGTTATGTATCATTAGCAGCTGCTATTATCATTAACAAAATACAAATACACTATCAAAATTCCATTACTTATTAGTAGCCCTGTTCGGTACATAAAAGCTGAAGCAGTGTTACATAAGAGTCGGTACATAGCAGCCCGCAATGGTACATATAAGCCAAAGCATTGGTACAAAGCAGCTGGTACTTATCAGCCGACAGTACATAGCAGCTAGGAAACTCAGAAACATACCTGATTGTTAGAGACATTTGCTCCTGGTGGCTCAAGTCAGGTGTGCAGTCTAAAATTATGGCATAATAGGCTACTTAGCTGCTTTTACGTGATTCTCATTCAAAACAGCTGTAGCCATAATGTCTAGTAGTTCATTCTGAGTATCTTTTCCTGATAAAATGTTATCAGTTTGTTTACATCTACGTATCGGGACTGCCCCTCGTCCAACTCCCTACTTTTGGTCACAGAGAACATTTGATATTGGGTAGCCCGAAGCAGCTGGCACGCCAGCCCACTTTTAGCAAGTGCTAAGGTTTGTGGCTAAAGACAGTGGACGGAGATGCGTGCCATAAGCAGAATTATATTGGCCAGGGTGCATTAATTAGTGTGTGTGTGTGTGTGTGTGTGTGTGTGTGTGTGTGTGTGTGTGTGTGTGTGTGTGTGTTGCTTGAAGTCAAGACAGGAGTATCGTGTAATAATATACCCAGGGTGTATGGTAATGATAGTGTATAGTCACAGAGTATCAATTATGGTCTGTAAAAGTGAATAGAATATCTCCGAGACACTGGTGCTCTTTTTAAAATGTTCGATTGTGGCAGCACTGACTACACTATCGAGGAGAGAATTCTACTGATCTATGCACCTTACACTGAAAAACCTTCGTCTACAGTCAAGTGAGGCATGAGGTTTGAGGAGTTTGAATCTGTGTCCCCTGGTACCAGTTGAGGGTGACATGGTAAAGAGATGAGACGGGGCTAGCTTCTATATTAATGTAACCTAACTTAACCTAACCTAACCAAACCTTAACCTACATTGACAAATAGCAGAACCTTGATTAAACCAAACTAAACTTTATTTTTCAAAGGTCTCACAGAAAACATTGAATATCTCACTAATTAACAATTTGTGACGGAAATGTAATTGAGAAAACCTTCTCAAAATGCATCAGGTAATGCAAAATATAACCCTGAATTCTCTAGACCGTTATGGTGAAGATGTAAAATAATACCCTTTTCCTAAATAATGATTATGAATTTCGTTGGTCTTGACTTTTCGTAAATGTTCTTCAAGAGCTGGGTCAAACTTTGCAAATAGCTCAATTAAACCTAAAAAATTTCCAGTGTGTACACTCTCATTACCAACTCTTTCCTCTTCTAGATGTCTCTCAGCAAGAAACTGCACTATTGCCACTAGCCTTTTGAATACTTGCTGCCTCTCTGACATTGATCACTCGTCACTACAGAACATGCTGATATACACAACACAACGTTGTCGCGAGTACTCATTATAATATCAGTCTTTGTCGGATTCTTACCCTTTACAAACCTCCCAAACATGTTGCACGCATGCATTACAATTTCAAGGGCTTGCATGTGCTCAAAATCACACGTCATTTTATGATTCATCATCACAATTGGCGCTATCAATCATGTATTCAGGATCAACAATTATCATCACTGTCCAGCACAAAAATTATAAACGAACCACGCAACCCAGCGGCCATGTTTCTCATTTTCAAGATCAACACTGCAAAAACCATCACAAATTATGTCTATGGCAACGACCGGGGTTTTGTCACTGTCTGACAATGATCACTGGTTATTACAGGACATGCTGATATACACAGCACAACGTTATCACTCAAAAATTTCCCCTTGAAAACAGCCTAAAATACATACCCCACACACGTACACCGTCCAAGCGTCGGGTCGGCAGAGTGGAATCCAAGGATCATTGTAAATGATCCTTGGTGGAAACTCGACTAAGTTTCCGGCTTCAAATTTGACTCCGAAAGTACCGTACCAAATATATTATTTGTTGCAAAATAGATTCATATTCGCGATATTTTTAACACATAATAATACTTAATTATTTGTAGACATATTCAAACTTAATATTTAACACAAAACCAAAATTATTAAAAAATGCCAAATATTCGAAGCGGCGTACAATCTTGCATCATAAGTAGTGCCGTATGGTGGTTTCTGTCACAGGGTGTGCTGAACAGTGATTCTGTGATTTCTGTCCATAACTAACATATACCTAATTACTGGTGTGTGTGTGTGTGTGTGTGTGTGTGTGTGTGTGTGTGTGTGTGTGTGTGTGTGTGTGTGTGTGTGTGTGTGTGTGTGTGTGTGATTACAAATTTCTAATTATTCATACTGTTAGTTAGAAAATAAAGCAAATGTTATGTGTAAATTTAGAATAATTAAATTTATTAATTTTGATTAGCTAAGCTAAGTCTAAGCTAAGGTAAGGGAAATGCACTTGCTTCCTCGACACTGGCATCAATGAAACTGAGTTACTATAACTTTGCAACACAACTTACTTCCATTGTTTCATCAGTAGGAAAGTCCATGACTTAGGTTGCACTCAATCTTTATTTCTGATTGAGTGACTTAATAACATTTGGTTTCATAATAAATACTATATTATAATTCCTGCAAGTCTTAATTATGCCCATATAATGAATGGCAGACACTTTATACCTTCTAGCCAATATAAAATTTCAGCAGCAAAAACGGACGCAAGCAGTGTGCATTTGTAGAGCCGCACACCCAGCTCCATATTTTCAACAGTTTGCCCTCCCACTCCACCGTATGCGCTATGCTACATAATAATACAATTGATTATTGGGTGTGCAGTGCTTCTACAGAACACCTATAGTGCAAAATATCATAACAGGGCTAAAAACAATAAGAAAAATATCCTTTCCCACATACTGCTGAATTTATTTATAACTACATGCATTTCTCTCTCTGGTTGAGGGTGTGCGGTGCACACCTAGCACACCCTGAATATACGCCCCTGATCAAAAGTACCAAATCTGGTACAATAATACCAGGTTTGGCAATCCTGCTGTGTTTATTCCTCCAGCCTCCAACCAACCACCCAATAGGAGCACTAAAGGCTGGTGCTCCTGTTCCTGACAACACAAAAAATTCTCGCACGTGACTGAGATCTATTATTTTGATGACAATAACAATGATTTTGTGTCTAACGTTAGCTTCTTTACCAATATCGTATAGTTTAAAACTAACACACGTGTCTGGGGGAGGGGCCCTTGCGGTACGGGGCCCAATTCAAAATTGATTAAATTGGTCAAATAGGTTTAAAACCGGCCCTGCATATATATACCTATATAGTATATATATATATATATATATATATATATATATATATATATATATATATATATATATATATATATATATATATATATATATATATATATATATATATATATATATATATATATATATATATATATATATATATATATAGAGAGAGAGAGAGAGAGAGAGAGAGAGAGAGATAGAATCATACAACAAATAAAAATGAAGCGTACTCACTGTAACACGATGCTGGCATCATATTATTATTACTACTTTAATGGCTCGTTTAAGTTCCCATTTTCTAATATGTTCACCTCGGGTTGTTCCAATGTTTTCGACCGGAATTGTGTTAGGGTTTATTTTTTGGTTTAACAGCTTTCTATTGGTGTCATGTATATATTTTGGGTTATACTAAATTACTGTGTAAAACGTAAATGTACTTTTGTATCTAGGGTTCGGAGTATAAGCGCCAGCTGTAGTGGAGCGGGTCTTGAGGACGCCGGAGCACTTATCAATTATCACTTGTGTGGGACGCACTCTGGCTGCGCTCCAGATCTATTACCCCCTGGATTTATCTATCAGTGTTCAAGGCTACCCGGGTACAGCTGGCGGCGGCAATGTTGTGAGTTTTGTGCATCTCGTGTTTATTTATTATTTATTATTTATTTAGTGATCATTAAGCCCTTTACAAGTTCGA
Organism: Cancer borealis; assembly: GCA_036785275.1. NCBI lineage: Eukaryota > Metazoa > Arthropoda > Malacostraca > Decapoda > Cancridae > Cancer > Cancer borealis. The sequence goes on along the minus strand of JAXIVD010000971.1, from coordinate 65,335 downwards.
TGACTTATTGTTATTTACACTGTGCTGTGGTGGAGTTACTGTTTCAGCTTTTGTTTACTGTGACATCTTACAAGGACATTTTATATGTGGTATAAATCAGGTGATATGGTTTAGGTATTGATACCACTAGTGTTTGTTGACTACCTAGGTACTGTTCGGTGGTTTTGGGTAATTGTGATTATCATGTTTAGTGCTAATGTGGTCCCGGTCCTACAGGTTGGAACATATAGAATAAACCAGGTTGCAGCATATTGTTTCACTGTCCCGGACGCCTTGAAGCTACACTACACTCACGAGCATAATAAACCTGCAAACTTACACAAACACTCGATAGATAAGATACAGACACTATCAATCTGAACAAAACTTATTATCTAAAGGATGCCCGACAAATCAATTATATTGCAATCATCTCACACAAGGTAATCTGAAATCTTAATTTCATATATATTGATCCGTAGAATGAATATGATAATATGGGAGAGGCTAAAATATGAATGTCCTCGTTACAGACTCTATTGACACATTTTACATATCATATGTAAATGCTGACCCAACACAAGAGAAATCAGCATTTACATTAGAACCAAATACCACGCCAGACAAGTGACACCGAAAATTCAGGAATCATATAAGGACAGTGTTTGGGCTACAGTTAGGGATCAAGACAATAGCGACTTGTTAATTGGTGTCATATACAGAAGTGGTACTCCACACATAGCTAACATAGCTCATCACAGCCTCCATAACACCATAGCTTGGGTAGCCTCACACAACTCCTCTCACAAACTGCTTGCAGGCTACTTTAACCATCCAGTCATTTCTTGGACTCCATCTCCAGTACTACCCATAGATATCAGTCCAAACAGCTCGCACACAAAGTCTGTTGAATGTATCAGAGACTCTTACTTACACCAGCATGTCCCAGGATGACCTTGTTTTCACCAATGAATCAGAGATGGTGGAACACCTTGTACCACTGGATCCACTAGGAGCTAGCGATCATATCGGACTTGCCCTGACTATAAAATTTGGCATAAACCTATCATTACCAACCAAAACTCTATGATCAAAGTCGCGGGGATTTCACAACTATGAAAGAATTTTTCAGGATTGATTGGACAGAGGAACTTAGAGGATTATCAGTTCAGGAAATGGCTAACTGTATTGAACGTAACATCACAGAAGCGGTTGTTAGAAATGTCCCCACAATTACATTTGCTCCTAACAGCAGCAGGAAAAACCGCTGTGGATGAACAGCATAGTGCTAAAACAAGTTAAGAAAAAGCATGGATACGTTATCTTAATACTAAGGATAGCCAGGACTATCAAGATTACATTGCAGCTCGCAACGAAACAACACACATGACAAGGAAAGCCAAAAAAGAGTATGAAAGCAGACTCGCAAGAGGGATACGCACTAACAACAAGGCATTCTGGAATTATGTGAACAGTCGTCGTAAATAAAAAACTGGTATTGCTGACTTGCGTAATGAAGAGGGAATATTTGTGAAAGAAAACAAGGATAAACCAGAAGTGTTGAGCAGACAGTACTTCAGAATATTCACAAGAGAAAACATGGCCACTTTCCCAACATTTGTGAACAAGGAAATTCAAACAGAGTTACAGTCTGTGCTCACAAAAGAAAGAGTAATGACCAAGCTTCAGTCACTCTGAGTAGACAAATCCTCAGGGCCAGACCAAATTCACCCCCGTGTGCTGCAAAAATTAGCTGATATCTTGATACACCTCTATTCATTATATTTAGAGCAAGTCTAGAAAGAGGAGAAGTACCAAAACAGTGGAAGGTGGCTACAGTGACACCAATATACAAGAAAGTCGACAAAAGCAAACCCTGCTAACTACAGACCAGTTTCACTAACTTCAGTCATATGCAAAGTGTTTGAGCGTATTCTGGCAGAAGACATAACAAGCCATCTCAGAGAGAACAACCTCCTTTGCTCTCAGCAACACGGTTTCATCTCTGGAAAATCCAGTGACTAACCTACTTGAGGCAATGGACATCTGGACCGAGGCTCTTAGTAACAATCTACCAGTAGACATAATATTTCTGGATTATGCCAAAGCATTTGACACCGTACCACACGAGCGTCTACTGGCACAGTTGAGCACGCTAGGCATCCGGGGAAATATACTCTCTTGGATCAGAAGTTTCTTGACAGGCAGAGAGCAGCGCATGATGGTCAACGGTGCTTTTACAGAGAGGGCCGAGATCAACAGTAAGGTCCCATAGGGTTCTCCTTTTTACCATGTTTGTTTGTGATGTACCAGATCTCCTAGAAAACTACATATCGATGTTCGCCGATGACACCAAAATATTTCAAATTTTAGAGGAACACTGCACATACAGCAGTCTACAGGACGATATCGAGAGGCTTCAGTTTTGGGTAAACAAAATGCAGATGTTCTTCAATCATGGAAAGTGCAAAGTGATGCATCTGGGACCAAACAACCCTCAGCGCTCCTACTGGATAACCACTCATGAAAACACACAATACTCTCTAACAGCCGAAGACCAAGAGAAGGACCTGGGAGTAACAGTGGATCACCGGTTGCAATTCTCCCAACACGTGCAAATCCAAGTGAATAAAGCCAATCGGATACTGGGAGCACTGAAACATACACTTACAGCCATGGACAACACTACATTCCTTCACCTGTACAAAAGCTTGATCCGGCCACACCTGGAATACGCTTCAGTAATATGGAACCCAAGGCTTATTAGAGACAGAGATGCCATAGAACAGATCCAGAGGCGGGCCACAAGAATAGTCAATGGTCTGTCTCATCTCATACCCAGAGCGACTAGCCAGACTCGAACTTCCCACTCTACGGTTTAGACGGCAACGAGCTGACATTTTAAAAAACATTGACAATGTTAACTGTCAAAGGGAATGAGCCCGCTGCAACATGACTATGCTCCAGCCATTATACAGCACTGTCACCAGAGGCCATAACCTGAAACTACAGGTCCAGCTACAGTTAGACCCAAGGAAAAACTTTTTTTTCCCAGCAAAAGTCTCACGAGGACTAGAACTAACTACAACGTCAATGCCACTGACGTTGACACTTTGAAACCAAGACTAGCCAGAGAGTGGAAACACAGACCAGATACATTCTAGTACACGTTTTCCTACTGAGCTGACACAATCTCCAATAGATACAACTAAGGCAGAGTAATGCTACCCAAACATTGAAGACCAGCATCTACAGAGCTTTGGTATGTGGTCTCATTACCCTCACGGGTATCTAATGACCAATACTAGAGGTAAACATATCATACCATTTAGGTATTGAAGTGTTTTTTTTTTTTTTTTTTGGCTATCGCAAAACCAACTATGGGTAAAGAAAAACTAAATAAAAAAGGCCCACTTGTGATTGCCGGTTCCCTAAAGAGAAAAAAAGAGGCCAAATTGGGGTTGCAGGCGTCTTGATACTTTTCACTTAAATGAGTTCAAGTCGTTGTAAGGTGCTAATACAGACTTAGGTAGAGGGTTTCAGAGTGTACGAGTAAAAGGAAAGAAAAAGTGAAGACTCTTGCATAAGGGAGGTGAACAAAATAGAAATGAGAGCGAGTAGAAAATCGTGTGCGGCGAGGCCGCGGGAGTGAAGGGAAGAATGCAATTGGCAAGTTCAGATCAGTTAGCTTGAAAATAACGGTAGAGGATAGCAAAAGTTGCAGCATTGTGGTGAAATGTAAGACGTTGAAGACAGTCACTAAGAGAAGGGGAGTCAATAATACGAAAAGCTTTTGATTCAACCTTGTTTAGCAACTCTGTGCGTGGAGGTTACGCATACGTGAGATGGGCGGATAAGGTCTCTGTACAGAGTCAGCAACTGGTAGGGGCAGAAAAACTGGTGGAGACGACACAGAACACCTAAATTCTTGGAAGCCGAATTAGCAAGAGAAGAGATATAAGACATACAGTTAAGAGTTTAGTAAAGGATAGCCCAAGGATGTTCAGTGTAGAATATGGGGACAGGTGTGTGTCATTGAAGTAGAGAGGATAGTTGTCTGGAAGATTTTGTTGAGTGGATAGATGAAGGAATTTAGTTTTTGATGCATTGAACCACAAAAGGTTTTCTCTGCTCCAATCTGAAATTAAGAAAAGATCAGAAGTTAGGCGTTCTGTGACGTCTCATTTACCTGTTTCTGGTTTGGGCTTTTGGAGAAAGGCGTAGATGAGTTTAAGGTAGAGTCATCAGCATATAAGTGGATAGATGATATGACAGTCCCCTATGGAACACCGCTATTGATAGGTTTAGGGGAAGAACAGTGGCTGTCCACCACAGTTGCAATAGAACGGTCAGAAAAGAAAATAGAGATGAAGGAGCAGAGCGAAGGATATAAACCAAAATAGGGAAGTTCAGAAATCAAAGCTTTGTGCCATATACTCTATTAAAAGCTTTTGATATATATATATATATATATATATATATATATATATATATATATATATATATATATATATATATAAAGCAACAGCAAAAGTTTCACCGAAACCCCCAAAAGAGGATGACCAAGAGTCAGTAAGGAAAGCCAGAAGATCGCCAGTAGAGCATACAAATTGGAAGCCATACTGACGATCACTAGAAAGTTGTGAGCGAATTTATGCTTCTGAATCTTCTACCATTTACCAGTAGAGGACAATGTTCCAAGTGTATTAACGCTTATTACATATAAATGGTGCGAATATTGTATGTTACAAATATATCAATTTGTGTTCCTTCAGTTCCAGTATAAGACCAGATATATGAGCATGACAATAGGAGTACAACTTAATATTTGAAAAAAAAAGTCTTATTAATTGGAATCTGGGGCTCACATAATGGCAACACGGAGATGGATCACAAAGCAAAAAAAAGAAACAAGAGAAAGTCTACCACTTGAAAGTAACTGAACGTAACTGTAAGGAGGAAGTTGCAATGCCCGTTGTCATGTTGACATTTCTGACGATGAAGATAATGATAAAGATGGTTCTATAAAGATATTATTTTCTCTCGGTGAACACAAACTCATTGAACTTGGGTTTGGTGAAGATGAAACTACTTAAATCAGGTGTTAGATTGATGGTCTTGCCAGGCGAAGACACGATGGAGAAGCTTTGGAACACTGTGGTGGTGAGGATGAACAGTTCCATCCTGGCCAGACTTTCAGCAATACACACTCGTTTTCCTGCACCAAATCAAAGCAAGGAGAAAAAGTTAGTCAAAATACAGGTAAATTTATACTTTATGCCAATATTCCACATCTCTACCCCCCCCCTCCACCCACCCCCCAGCAAGCTTGGGGGAGCCTGGGGAATCGGAGGTTTTGGGGGGGGAGGCATATGGGAGTGATATATGGCCTTTGAAATATCTAGGGGAATTTCCCTACATTTTGGGAAATTTCCCCAGATTTAACCTAAATTACCCTAACCAATCCTAACCTCCCCGCTGACACTGTTGTAACCTAACCTAACCTAATTTACCCTAACCTAGCCTAACCGGGGGGGGGGGGGGGGGGCTGCGCCCCCCCATGGACACCCCCCGCTGACACTTGTAACCTAACCTAACCTATTTATTGGTTGAATTGCAAATTTACCAAGTATAATTTCATATCTCACAATACCTTAAACGAGAGCATGAAGTTCCTGGCTGTGGGGTCATCCTCTACTATTCCTCCAAGGAGCCATACAGTGGGGACACTGAGCAGCTGCTGGTAGGACGCCGTGCTCCCTCAGAAAGTCGTACACCAAATCGTTTTTTGAATGAAATTTTGCGATTATTTGCCAATAATCCAATTCACAACCTTGACAAGTAACTTCAACGTTAGCCATGATACAACTGAGCAGAAAAATGTCACCTGACCTGTTGTGCCACGCCTACTATTACATATAGCAAGCTGTGATTGGCGCAGCTGGTGCTGGCAATTGGTGGTGGCACGTCATTGGACAGGGGAAATATAGACAATATAATAATCCTCTGTAGGAACAGAACCCAATCCCATGCTTGAAACCAAAGCCCGTGCTAAAAACAATTGATAGTGTTTGTTTGTTTGTTTTGACTTAGCGATACAGTCCACCCACAGTCCAAAACTGTACCACATTCACGGACGTATTGCAGTGTTATTATTCATTTCCGACAGGTAATGTAATCAGTGAAAATGTTGTAAATAGTAAGAGCAACAAGCTGAGGGTAGCCATAACCTTCGACTGTTTAATAGCATAAAGTATAGTAATACCAAAATACAACTTAATATGACCTGCAAGTCCTTTAATATATTGTATTCGATAAACTTACCCACACCGAAGGGTAGGAATCCTTCCTTTTTCATGCTAAACTTGCCGTTCTCATCCAACCATCGTTCAGGCATGAACTCCAATGGTCGATCCCAGTAGCGGTTATCAAATTGAATGGAAAAGACGCTTGCATTCACAATGGCTCCCTGCAGAGATAAATGTGCTCATTTAACTCAATGATTCCGGAATCCAAGATGAATAATATTCTAATCCTGGTTAGAATTGCAATTCAATAGACTAGCCTGAAGCGTACCTTGGGAATGTTGTAACCTCCAAGCTGGGTATCAGCAGATGCCATGTGCTGCACTCCAAAGTAATCCAAACAACTAATTCTCATTAATTCATTCATCATCGCCTCCGTGTACTGCATTCTGAGAAAGACCACTCATTGTATTGTAAGGAAATTAAAGGCAAATTTATTGGCACAACCTGACAGTTCAGTAACAAAGAACTGTAATGTTTAAGATATGACCAAGAGAACAGGAAAATTTTTGTGAGCCTGACCTGTTCACTTGTGAGCCTGACCTGCTCAGAGGAGGACGTGCTGCTACTTGCTCGTGCTAACAAGGGATACCAGGTTGTATTTATCCATAACAGATATTTTATTGTGTTTTTGTGTGTCAACACAAGGGATATCAGGCTATATTTTTTCCATAACAAGTATTTTATTGTGTTTTGTGAGCATTTTTGGGAAAAATTGTTTAGATGGCTGAGTGTGTAGTACTTAAGGCCTCTTCTATTTGCGTGAATCCGTTTCAGATCACTGAATCTGGGCGGGGCTTGGCCGCTCTGGACGGGGTTTGCCGCGAAATCGTGTTCTATTTAAGGCCTCTTCTATTTGAGGCCTCTTCTATTTGCGTGAATCCGTTTCAGATCGCTGAATCTGGGTGGGGCTTGGCCGCTCTGGGCGGGGCTTAGCCGCGAAATCGTGTTCTATTTATCATCTTAACCCGTGATCTGTAACAGATTCCTGAATCCGTCGAATCTGATTTGGGAGGTGGGTTATAGCAGACGACACTCGTTCGCGGGTTTTTTGCACCAGCCTGAGCCAGCCTCTTCTCAGAAGTTAATATTGATATATACCTCCAATAAAACAGTGTATATATACGAGGAAGATAGTAAGCGGTAGAGAAATGTTGTAGAAATGTTACTGTAGGCACAGAATTGTATAATAGTGGTGATGAATATCAAAAACAAAGGAGATATATAACAGCAGCCTCTTCTCGGAATCTATTATTAATATATACCTCCAATAAAAACAGTGTATATATACGAGAAAGATATTAAGTGGTAAAAAAATGTTTCAGAAATACTACTGTAGGCTTAAAATTGTATAATAATGGTGATGAATACCAGAAACGAAGGAGATATAACAGCAGCCTCTAACCGGGTTATTTATTTTCTTGGAATTTTGATATATACTCCCAAGAAAACAATTTACTTGTACGTGAAAGAGATTAAATGGTACAAAAGTTCTGCATAAATGTTTGCTAAAATATGTATAACCGTAGCATATGAATAGTTAAATAAGATATCCCCAAAGTTTATTTTGGTTAAGGGGAAACTCTACTCTATATTGATATACACAAATGATTCTGACACTCATTACCGTCCCAAATAAATAGTTAATAAGATATCCCCATTCCCCATCTTCTCCCAATAAACATGAGGACATGTGGGAATGAAAGGTTTTTTGGCTGGATGTAAAAGTAAAGTTTTACCCAAATCTAACCTAACCAGGGAAAGCCTATAGGCGCTACAGATTAGACATATATAAAAATAAGAGGTATTTCTTTACAACTACTGCTCCACCTATTTATTATATACATGAAGTCTTACATACTATACATAGTGTACTCAACACATCTGTGAACGTTTTAGGGGGTGCTTACCATTATTTACCTCGCAAAACGTCTTTGAAGTTATGTTATGTTGGTTAATTTAGGTTAAGTTATGGTTAGGTTAGTTTGCAGTTATGTTATAGTTATATTAAGTTAGGTTTGGTGCGGTTCAGTTAGGTTCGGTTACATAAGATTTTTACATTTTAATACCCAAACCCCCAAAAAAACAAATTTGCGAACCCTAACTTCCGGGTGATAAAATGTAAAAATCTTATATAATCGATCCTAACTGAACCTAACCATAACATAACCGTAACCTAACAACTTTAACATAACCATAACTTGACATAATCTAACCAACCTAACATAACCTATCATAATTTCAAAGAAGTTTTGCGAGGTAAAAAATGTTGAGCACCGCCAGAAACCTTCACAGATATGTTGAGTACACTATGTATAGTATATTTATAATAAAGAGGTGGAGCAGTATTTGTAAAGAAATAATAGGTGTAACATTGTCAAGGTTAACCTTGAGGTTCATCAGACTTGAATCTACTTTTCAAGAATCTAATGGTGTTTTCAATAACACATTTAGTTATATAAAGATTTTTTATTGTACAATAAGCAGGTTGGTGATAATTAGGGATGCCGCTATCACCCTAAATGCATCAGGAAATGAAAGTTGTAACTCTCAACACTTCCTCGGAGAAGTGACTAGTGTGACGGCTGGGCTGCGACTGGCCTCTCATTGTTATTGTTTTGATCCAGCGAATCCAAAACAGATTCTGCTGTTCTAGTTGCACCCAATTAATCCAAAACAGATTCGGATTCAGAGCAGAATCCGGAGTAGATTATTGAGAACAAATAGAAGAGGCCTTTAATATTGGCGAGGGGGTTACAGGTATGGAGGGTGGAATGGTGAGGTGTGGTTTCTGTGGAATGGAGAGACAATGGATGGTAAGTGAATATAAGTTATATGAAATGTTAGCTAGAAATGTAGCTTTAGAGGAAGAGGTTAAGGAAGTGAAAGTTTTGTTGGCACAGACAAGGCAACAGATGCTAGAGGTAAGGCGAGAAGCTAGCGTTAGGTCACGGACGTCAGGTCAGAGACAGGGAGGTGATAGTTGGAGGGTTGTGGATAGGGGAAGGAAGGGGAGGGTGAGCCCTCCCTTATGTGAGGTGGAATTCCCTTCCCTGTGTGAGGTAGAGTGTAGCAACAAGTTTGGCTTGTTAGCAACATAGGAGGAGGAAGAGGTCGTGATAGAAGTAGAAACAGGAGAAGGGGACAGGACACCCAAGGCGAAGATAGTGAGGAGGAAGTTAGATGGGAAGGAGAGAAAAGAAGGTGGGAAGGTGAGAAAGGACAAGGAAAGGTTAGAAGGGTCGCAGGAAGTGTTAGTTCTGGGTGACTCCAGGACTAGATATTTAGATGAGACCTTCTGTGAGGTCGACAGGGTGAGGAGGACGACGTGTTGTCTTCCTGGGTCCGGAGTGCAGGACGTGGTAGAGAGATACAAGAGTGTAGTGGAGGGGACGGGGAAAGAGGCGTTAGTGGTGGTTCATGTGGGAGTGAACGATGTAGGCAGGGTAAGGTCAGAGGAGCTAGTGGATTGGTATAGGGAGCTTCTGAGGGAGATAAAGGAGAGTGGTAGGAGGTGTATAGTGTCAGGGGTGTTCCCTAGACAGGGGGTTAGAGGCTGGTGACTCTCACATGCCCTTGGCCTCAACGAGAGGTTGATGAGGATGTGTAGGGAGGATGGGGTAGGTTTTATGGATGAGTGGAGCAGGTTCTATGGGAGACAGGAGCTGTATGCCAGGGATGGTGTACACTTCAGTAGGAAGGAGCTTAGTGAGTGTCTTGAGAGGGCAGTTAGGCAGTCTAGTCAGGGAAACTAAATATTAATAGAGGTAAGGGTAATAGTGACAAAGAACGGGATAAAGAGAGGGAGGTACATGAACTTAGTGTCTTTTATACAAACAGTAGAAGTGTAATAAATAAGATAGACACACTGAGAGGTATCGCATGTGTTGAAGAGTTAAGATATTATAGGTATTACATAAACTTGTAGAAGTGTAATAAATAAGATAGACACACTTAGAGGTATCGCATGTGTTGAAGAGTTAAGATATTATAGGTATTACAGAAACTTGGTTAGATATTGCAGGCAAACATTTCTTACCTGAAGTAGGAATAGATGGATACACTTTTTTTCCAAGGGATAGAGTAGGGAGGAGAGGGGGAGGTGTAGCACCGTACATTAGAAACACATTAAATAGCTATGTCAATACCACAATAAAAACAGATAGGAATACGGAATCATTATGGATTGACATTATTATAGGAGGGAAAAAGTTTGTTGCATGGATTATATATAGGCCTCCGGATTTAGACGAAGCAGCTAGTGCACCTCTGATGCAAGAGCTTGCAAGGGCATTTAGGTATAATAATGTGTGCATTATGGGGGACTTTAATTATAGGAGAATAGACTGGGATAGTATGACAGGAGACGGGAGCTCGGAGGAATTCTTAAATGTCGTCCAGGATGGTTTTTTCATACAACTTGTAAGGGAACCAACGCGACAGGGAAGTATTTTAGATCTGGTCTTCACGAATAATGAAACTTTGGTCAGTCAGATTGAGATAGGAGCGAAATTTGATGTTAGTGACCACCATGAAATTAGATTCAAGATTAATGTAAAGAGGGAGGTAGAACAAAACACTGCTTTAGTACCAGATGTTAGAAAAGCCAATTACCAGGGCCTCAGACACCACCTCCAGAGTATAGATTGGGAGGGAATAGGAGTAGGCAGAGAGGAGGATCAAAACATTGAGGTAGAATTGCATTATAATAGCATAGTTAGGGAAACTCATACAGGGCAGGAACAGCATATACCTAAGAGGAGGATTAGATCAAATAGAAATTATCCAAAATGGATGAATAGCAGCATTAGAAGAGAAATTGGATTAAAAAGGAGACTCTATAGGAGAATTAAAAGGGGAGAAGTACAGGTAGTAAGGCAGTATAATGACCTAGCTAGGAAAATTAAAAAGGATATTAGGACTGCAAAAAGGAATTATGAGGTTAGGATAGCTAGAGATCCCCAGAAGGATCCAAAGGGATTCTATCAGCTGTACAAGGCTAAAACAAAGGGAAGAATAGGACCTCTTAAAGGAATGGATGGCAGCTTGATAGAAAATGGTGAGGAAATTAGTAAGGAGTTATATAAGTACTTCTTGTCCATATTTTCTCAGGAAGAGTCGGGTAGGGAACTGGAGCCAGTACAGATCTTTAGGGGACAAGAGGTTGATAAATTAAGCGAAGTAACCATAAGTAGGGAAGTAGTTAGCAAGGAAATAGATAGACTTAAAAAGACTAAATCTCCAGAGCTGGACGACATTTTTCCGAGGATTCTTAGGGAATGTAGAGAACTCGTTGAGCCCATTGCGATGATTTTTAGAGAATCCCTAGACACAGGAGTAGTAACTAGACTATGGAGGCAGGCAAATGTAGTTCCTATATTCAAGAAAGGAGCTAAGGCAGAAAGTAGTAACTACCGCCCAATTAGTTTAACATCAGTGGTAGGCAAGATGTTAGAAGCTATCATAGCAAGGGCAATTAGAAGACATTTAGATGAACACAAACTAATTAGACATAGTCAACATGGTTTTAGCAAGGGGAAGTCATGCCTGACAAATTTATTATCCTTCTATAGGAAAGTATTTGAAACCATTGATAAGGGGGACGAGTATGATATAGTTTATTTGGACTTCAGTAAAGCCTTTGACAGAGTACCCCATAGGAGACTGTTAAGTAAAGTTAAGTTAAGGGAACAGAGGGTACAGATCAATGGGAAGAAATCAGAATGGGGTAATGTCATTAGTGGGGTACCACAGGGATCAGTACTAGGACCGTTGTTATTCATAATCTATATAAATGACTTAGAGACAGGAATAAACAGTGATATCAGTAAATTTGCCGATGACACAAAGATAGGAAGACCGGTAAAGAATTTAGATGATGCTAGGATGCTGCAGGACGACTTAAATAGGCTGTACGAGTGGTCAGAGAAATGGCAGATGCAGTTTAATGTTAACAAGTATAGCATTATGAGCGTAGGTAAAGGTAATAGGCCTGTAGACTACACATTAAATGACAATACCTTAGGAAGGTCATATAGTGTGAGGGACTTGGGAGTTCAAATAAGCAGTGACTTGCGCCCCAGGGAACAGTGTATTATAGCTAGAAATAGAGCCAACAAGATACTGGGATTTATTAGTAGGTGTGTGACAAATAGGAGTTCTGAAGTAATTCTGAGGTTGTATTTAGCGCTAGTAAGACCCCCCCTAGATTATGCAGCTCAATTTTGATCCCCTTATTATAGGAAGGATATAGGCTCTTTGGAGACAGTTCAGAGAAGAGTGACCAAGATGATTCAGGGGCTTAGAAATTTACCATATAAAGATAGATTAAAACGACTTAATCTCCACTCCCTAGAGAGAAGGAGGGCAAGAGGGAATATGATTGAGGTTTTCAAATGGGTAAAAGGAATTAATAAGGGAAACATTGATCAGGTTTTAGAATTTAGTACCCAGGATAGGACACGTGGAAATGGGTACAAGCTAGAAAAACTTAGATTTAGGACAGACCTAGGTAGATATTGGTTCACTAATAGTCATGAACGATTTGAATAGGCTGGGGAGACAGGTAGTAAGTGCTGAGTCAGTAGATAGTTTTAATAGACGGTTGGATCAGAGTATGGATAGGGATGACAGGTGGGATGGCTAAATATTGGATTATTCCAAGGGTGGGGGATAAGGAACTGCCTCATGTAGGTCATTAACTGGCCTCTTGCAGTCTCCTCATTTCTTATGTTCTTATGTTCTAGTTACTTGTGTTTTTCCGCCAAAGTAGCCAAAGTTCCTTTTGGCACCACTGCGTCAATTTCAGCATGCAATTTGCTCTGAATATGTGGGTGGGCTGCCAGGTAGCAACACAACCAAGTGAAGGTGATGGCAGTGGTCTCAATCCCAGCGAAGAACAAGTCAAACACAATAAAAGCCAGATCCCTGTCTGATAGAGAAAAGATCAAGAACAATTAAATAAATCAGAAAGATTTAAGAATGGCAAACATTTGTATCAATGTCCAAATTATAAGAAAACAATACATGGGATGTGGTTTTGATTTAATGTCGATAAGGAAAACAGAAAAAGAGGATAAGATGTTCTTCAAAATATATATGAATGATTAGAAAAAATGGATATGGTTGTGTTGAACACCTTCAGCAAACTTACCACTGCAGGTAGTGTCCGGATCGTCTTTCTTCTCCTCCATTTCCAGCAAGTAACTATCAATCAGGTCTCGTGGGTTGTCTGGATCCAAGGTGGACCGGTGACCCTCGATTTCATCCTAAACAGCCAATGTATTACAACCATCACGTCTTCAAACACATGAATGCATCTAAATTTAAATTACACTTTAAGTTCAAAAGATGATCGACGGTCAAATATTCATGGAAATATTTCCATATTACTAAAAAGGTCTTCTTCGTGAATTAAAAAGTGTCACATGCTTGTCCAACAGGACAGTCTAAGCTCATGAGTTCAAGAATTATGCCATACAATATCATCACAATAATTACCATCAGCAGCAGCAGCAGTTGTGCCACTACATCAACCAAACTATAAAACTACAACACGATAAATCACAACTCACGTAAAAGTGACGGAAGAACTTTTCCTTAATCGACATCATTTCATGATGTTTTATTAAACGTTTAAAGAGGAAGCCCGGCATGATATTTTCCAGCCACGGCATGAAGTTTTTGAAGGCCATACCGTTACATAATACAACAAAATCACTCAGTAATTTTACAAACTCCTTAAATCTTTCGTCTTGTGCATCGAAATGTGTGTCTGTGGGGATGAAAAGCAGCCATTAATCATATATTATTCATCAATGATCTCCTAAATCAAATTCAATGCCCTATCCACTCCTCTGCTGACAACACCACCTTGCATTTTTCAACGTCGTACAACAGACGCTCAACCCAACAAGAATTAATTGATTCAAGGCGAGATGCTATAGGACGTCTAACTTCTGATCTTTCACTAGTGAAGTGAAGTGAAAGTAAAACAAATTAAATAAAGAAGAAATAAATTAATCAATAATAACAACTATAAATAAATAACGCACCCCCGTCCCCCCCCCGGGCACCACACACACATATATATATATATATATATATATATATATATATATATATATATATATATATATATATATATATATATATATATATTGTTACGGTCACACCGTAACGGACACAGTTCTTATGCCCTTGTACCCCATGTTAGGCAGGTAGTATTACTTATATTTTTATTCCTATATATCTCATGTATTATGCAATTAATGTTATTATAATTGTTGAGATATATATGTAGTAGGTTCTCGAATGTCATGTGTCGTGAGGAGGCCGAACGTTCGGGAAGCAGTCTCGTGGTGTCTGGCCGCCATCCGGTCAGAGAGATGCTGCAGACTCAGCAAGAAAGGAGGCTGATGTCAGCTTTTGACAGGCGTCGCTGCTGGCTGCTTTACTGCACCCAGCTTGCCCGGCTCGCAGACCTACCCGCGCAGCTACACCTACAAGTCACGGACCTCGGAGTGCTCTACTCTCACCGTACATCCGAGGTCCGGACTTGAACGTTATTACTGACATTTCTGTGTTATTAAGAGTGCCCTACAAACTGTCGCTGAAGTTATATATATTGCACAAATCTCACCTTATACCCAAGTGTGGAGATATAGTGCCACAGTGACTCTTGTGATATACTTTAATATATGTGCATAACCCTGCTTGAGTAGAATACAAATACAAGCAGTGAGATTTATTCAATGTACCAGTGTACTGATCATCTTATACTGTAAATAAAACTGTATAAAGTACACGTATTTGGCTAAACCGCTCGGGCCACACTATCTCACATAACACTCGTTACCACACCAGGTAACATTATGGTGAACAGCGTTTGAGATACGAAATACCAGTTGCACTCATAACACGAACATTTTTGGGAAACGGATTGAACGATCTCTACAGAGAAACGAAGGAGTGAGATGGTAGTGGAAAGAAGCGTCGACGAGATGTTTATGACCAGGTCAGCGCTTCGTCAGACATCCCGCTGAACTTTGACACCGCTCGCCACTACCCTCAAGTATTCTCACACCTACTAGCACCTCATAACTCCCTGTGAGGAAGCTAGCGTTTCCCCCATGTCAAGACAACGGTGAATCTGTTGGTGGCTGAAGAAGAGGACGAGGAAGATTTCTACTGGGTGACAACAACAGACTCACCCCCACTTCCCCGCTTTACTTCCCGCGGGACACAAGAAGAAGAAGAAGACGAGGTAACCTTTCACCCCGGCTAACTCAACGAAGGGTGTGGCCTTACCCCCACCCAACTACAACAGCTGACCAACCGAGGGACACGAGAGGGCGAGGAAGACAAGTTTCCTGGCCTGAAAGGACGCGGCGACTTCAATCAATTTACCGTCGCATATTAATTATTTAGGTGAGATACACATGCATTTAGCTAAAATACTACCATTACACATTATTAAAACAATAACACTTGCATACACTTAAGTGGTTAAAGCAGTGGTTTATTATTATTGTTGCTCATATATATTTTGCTGGAAAAAAAAAAAGCAGTATATTGAGTCTAGTGGATTATTTGGTGTATATTTATATGTGTATACTTTTCACCATCCTCTCATTTCTTCTTGATTAATTAACGGTCTCATTTTATTACTAATAATCAAATTTAAGTGTTGTTCATTCTCTTATTATTATTATTATTATTATTATTATTATTATAAATAAAGCAACGTGAAGCATCGTGAACTCTGAGAAATTATTTAAACAACGTTACACTACCGTTACTATATCGCTTCTAATTAAGTAAGTAGTGAATTTAATTTTTTTTAATCACTTTTAATTAATTACTTATTAGTAAATCGATGTCGAAAGACAATTTAACGAAGTTAGTGAAAGAATTTGATCATATTTGCACTGCTGAAGGTGATAGTTTTGAGGAAGCAGGTGCGTCTGCTGGGACTGAATTTAGTGATAATATACACACGCTTAGAAGTGGAACACCATATCCACGCCTTCCCGCAGATACTAATTTATTTGCCTGTACTAACCCAACACCCACCAGCATGACAACTAACCCTAATATTGGTACTGGAGGTAACAAAACCCCTCGCACTCCCTCACCACCGCCTGTTGCCGGTCCGTCGTCTGCGACGGGGGAAGCTCAGCGAGCCTTCGCAAAGCACCCGGGTTAGAAGTAACGAGAAATCGTGGACAGAAAGGAACCAACGACGGGGTTGATATTAATGCTCTTCGCTCATCAATAATAGCGGCCTGCAACCTCGCTGATGCTATGGTTCTTCCTGTCAAAATAGGTTCTGTAAGGGCATCTTTTGCTGTGGATACCGGCGCTTCAGTTAATGTGCTCTCCGCTGCATCATACTCGGAGTTAAAGCGCGCGTCGCGTGGTAGCCGATGGCCCCTCAGACCACCGATTACCAATTACAGCCTGATCTTAATTATGTAAAGTTTCGGGGTAAAACCTTGAAGGCGATGGAGATACCCAGACGTTTAATTTCTTCAAACCGTACGGACCCGAAAAGTTTTACCGACGCACAGGAAAATGAGACTCCCGACTGATCTCATAAGTTCGCCTCAGCCTCCTGTTTATAATGTGGATGATTATGGAAAATGTCAGCTTAAAGTTTTCTCAGATATTCACCAGGAAGTACAGAGGAATTTAAAAGAATCAAAAACAGCCATGGCAGAGAAGCAACATAAAAGAGCTTCTCCTGTTGAATTGCAAGCAGGCGATACAGTAATGGTTCAAGTACCTGAAAGATCTTCTAAACTTTCACCTAAATTTGTCGGACCGCGCCTGATTACTAAGCATATTAGTGGAAATAAGCTTGAGGTGTTAGATCCGTGGCTGCAAACGCTGGAAATTATACATAGCGATCGTCTAAAACGGACGAAGGCCAAAACTAACATAAGCTTGGTAGAAACAGCTAATCTTACTAACGCTGTGTATCTTAATACTAATACCACATCTCAACCCACTAAATCTCATGGTTACAATCTACGTCCTCGCAAATAATTTCTTGCTGAATGCTATATAATGAAAGTAGTTTATTTCCATACTTTCTTTTGTTCCCTTTCATTCAAAGGTTGTTTATGATATTCACCGAATAGAGTCATTCCCATTTCAAGTCAACACCTCTTTTCCTCGCCGTTGATTTACCTGATTCTATTGTGCTGGTCAACGAGGGGCATACTCTCTACAGTACCGGTGAATACCAAATACTTCACCAGTGTAAATCTGAGCATATAGGATTTTATTTTTGCCCTGCGTCTCTCTTTGCTTTCTTACCTGTTAAAGAAGAAGGTGCGTGTGAAGTTGCTTTGATTCAACACGATGCTTCACAGAGCTTAAACCTATGCCCTTACACTCAAATGCTGCCAGAACCTTTTTCGTCATGAAAGTTTCATGGGCCATCATTACTTTTTCTTCATCAGTCTCACGATGGTGACAGTGATTTGCCCTTCAGGAAGGTTATATGGTCGACAGACTAGTCACTTTGCTATTCTTAATTTATGTACATTGAATTCAGCAATAGTGTCGACTCATCCTGAGACACTTCATGAAGGTTTTTGTTTCTAAATTTTTATGCATATTTACACCTTAGATTTTGCTCAAAGTGTAAATATTTCTTCTATTAAGTATGTGGCTAATACCATTTCTGAGTTTAAATTAAATAACATCTCAGATTTTGAATCGGCAGTCCATGCTTCCCTACCAACCTACATGAGTCCCTACGGTCATCATACCGATAGTGTTGGTGATTATTATAATGATTCCTCTATGTTGTCTAGTGAAACATGCTTTAACACTCTATTATATGTTACAAAGTAGAGTTTCAAATAAAGCTGCTAGCGACTGCTCACGAATTGACACCTCCACAAGGTTAGGTACATGACTCTAGATATATAGGAACGTCGCGAGGTCGCGTCGAGTAGGTGACCGAGCGATGTACCCCATGTTAGGCAGGTAGTATTACTTATATTTTTATTCCTATATATCTCATGTATTATGCAATTAATGTTATTATAATTGTTGAGGTATATATGTAGTAGGTTCTCGAATGTCATGTGTCGTGAGGAGGCCGAACGTTCGGGAAGCAGTCTCGTGGTGTCTGGCCGCCATCCGGTCAGAGAGATGCTGCAGACTCAGCAAGAAAGGAGGCCGATGTCAGCTTTTGACAGGCGTCGCTGCTGGCTGCTTTACTGCACCCAGCTTGCCCGGCTCGCAGACCTACCCGCGCAGCTACACCTACAAGTCACGGACCTCGGAGTGCTCTACTCTCACCGTACATCCGAGGTCCGGACTTGAACGTTATTACTGACATTTCTGTGTTATTAAGAGTGCCCTACAAACTGTCGCTGAAGTTATATATATTGCACAAATCTCACCTTATACCCAAGTGTGGAGATATAGTGCCACAGTGACTCTTGTGATATACTTTAATATATGTGCATAACCCTGCTTGAGTAGAATACAAATACAAGCAGTGAGATTTATTCAATGTACCAGTGTACTGATCATCTTATACTGTAAATAAAACTGTATAAAGTACACGTATTTGGCTAAACCGCTCGGGCCACACTATCTCACATAACACTCGTTACCACACCAGGTAACACCCTAGTGCTGGGTGTCCACTTATGAACAACCCAGTCACAATCACGTTATGGGCGTGTACGAACTGTAGTGCTGATGTTTATACGTCCTTTTAACCCACCAAAGGACAAGGAAAGTCGACTATCCCGTAGGACTAGTCACTCCGAGGGCCACACGCCGGTGGCTGGACAATAGGCTTTAAACAAGAAGTGCCTGGTTAAGGAACCTATGCACTCTTAGCCCCCAAACACAGCACCTACAGCCACCCCGTTAACGTTAAGAGGTCGCCAGTTCTTTTAACCCTCCAAAGAACAAGGAATCTCCCAGTAGTAACCACCTTCTCCTCCTTACATTCTAAAGAGACTTACAGTGAGCACAAGATTACAGTGCCTAGACAAGGAGCTATCGCTCCAACCAGAATACTGCCCACAAGGTGTCTTTCCACCCACTTCTGGTTGAATAATAACTCCTCTCGACTCTAATAACACCCTGCAAAGTAGCCTCCCACGAGGGGACTCCGTACAGTGCGTTATATGAGTCGTAATTAATTAACACTAAGACGGGATTACTCCTCGTCTGTGTTATCGCACAAGAGGCCCCAGATGATAGGCTCTCTCTCTCTCAATGAGGACAACGAAGACAACGCCGAAAAAAGCAAACAACGCCGACAAAGCGGACAACGCAGACAACGCCAACAAACGCAGAAAACGCCGACAAAACGCAGACAACGCCGACAAAACGCAGACAACGCCGAAACTACTTCCCCGAGACTGAACAGTCTGACAAAATTCTAGGTGGAGTTCACCGCTAGCTAGGTGGTAATGATACTGTCACCACACTCGTCTCTGTGCTCTGGCTTGTAACCGTTTCCTCTACAGACAGGGCCCTGCTGTCTAGCTACACAGATATACCCCTTATCTAATAGGCCAAACAGATAACCCACTCCCTTAAATATGAGGAGGTTACAGGCAAAATAATGCCAATTAGTGGGGAGCTTAGAGCGCGAGGTGTTCTTGGTGATGGCTAGCGACTAACTGACTCTCTCACGGCATCTCCTCAAACTCGCAGCTCCCCGAACTGAGATGCCATGTCGTACAATGAGCACGCCGGGTTCCCCCCACACCGCGCCATCTCTCTCTCTCTCTCTCTCTCTCTCTCTCTCTCTCTCTCTCACAGTAGGCTAGTCAAAACTCTTGTCTTCACAAAATCATTGCTCCGCTCTCAAGCAACTTAGAACAATGACAAACACACCAGAGGAAGCAGAAAAGAACGCTCCACAAGACAGGACACCTTGCAACATAAAGAAGAAAGAGGGAAAGTCAGGAAAATTAGGAGAACGAAGACAAGATAAAACATTTTACAAGCCTCGCCTTAATACACGCTGGCAACTCATCTCTCTCCCTCTGTCCTCCCGCCACGCCCGGCCACGTGACCCCACGCCACACAATCTCCCACGCCTGCTCCAACCAGCGGCGTGGGTCCCGCAACACCAAAGGCATAACACACAGACATGTCACGTAGACACGTCTCCAACACTTCCCGTAGGGTGGGGCCCGCAACAATATATATATATATATATATATATATATATATATATATATATATATATATATATATATATATATAGTGCAGTGGTCAGCGTGCGGGCATGACAACCCAGGGTCCCGGGTTCGATCCCCCGATATCGGTTGGACACTTTTCTATCTTTGCTATTACCACCGAGTGGCCAAAAATTACCCAGAATTGCTGCCAAACTGTCATCAAAATGGGACCTGTAATGTTTATATGCTTTGTGGCAGTGCAGCAGTTAAGCCTCATCATCAGAGAAAACGTGGGAAATTAGAGGCGTCACTATAAAAATTATAAAAAAAACCTGAGCCACTAATAGGCGGAGGCCGACCATCAATAAGCCTCCATCAATGCCTACCGGCTACAAAAGGTATATGGTGTAGGAAAAAAAAAAAAAAAAAAAAAAAAAAAAAATATATATATATATATATATATATATATATATATATATATATATGTATATATATATATATATATATATATATATATATATATATATATATATATATATATATATATATATATATATATATTGTACATTAACACATAAAAGATGGAATTTCATTGACAAATACTATAATAATAATATTCATATGTAAAATACTGCAAATCTACATGACGATGACCATCATGTAATGAAAATATTAATTCAGTATTGTCGGTCCACATTTGATAACATTGGCCACCAACAGCCTCAAACAATTCACAAGCACAAAACAGAAGAGTTCCTCCTGGCATAGCTAAACAAAGCCCTCTCACCTCTAACAGCCCCATCAAATTCTTTATAGTCCTATCAACATCCCCACAACCCCTTTCCTGCTCAGTCCCCACTCACTTGCAACCATCTGCCAGATCACGTTGATAATAGTCACATGAAGCTGATGGGGAATCTCTCCGGGTGTTCCTGCATCCTTAGCGAGGCACTCCCGTAGCTTCAGTGCCTGCTCCTGCATTGCTTCCACCATCTTGGACTTGCCCATGCCCAGGTCACGCAGCTGCCGTATAACAAATCTTCGGTTGTTGTGCCAAAGAGCGCCATTACTCGGTCCGATTCCTGAAAGAAAATGTAATGTTGTTAACCTTTTCTACTATCAACAAGTCGATATATAAATCCAAAATTATACAACAATATATTCATTATTTGTAAGTTTAATGAATCAGGTAGTATATGTTCAGTGTGTTCAGGAAGACAGTCAATGTTGAAGCAATACTCTGGTCACTGTACATTGACAAAGAATTAGCCTGTTCGCAGTCAGCATCTTGATACCAGACAGCGCCAGATTTTGTAATTTTTGCTGAAAAATAAATACTCTTTGGGGCAAGTTTTACAAGCTTACACAGGTGTATTATTGCACATTAATGCGTCTGAAATTTAAGTCAATTAATCTCATGATGTCTGACGGCATATGACATCGTTTGAGCCTCTATTCATAATTTCAGATTATATTATGAAAACAGCTTATATTTGTATCAAGGCAAGCAATTTGTCATTTTCTACTGACCTCAATGGGCGTATACCGATACATACTTTCATTTGAATGTACCAAACAATAGGCAAATCCATGTAATGTATAGAAAAAAAAATTTTGTGTCACAGACAATTTTTTCCAGTACGATAACTATATCCTCGGCTACTGGCAGCAAACCACAACAAACACTAGCAGGCTACTCAGAGCAACTCCTGATGGCATTATCAGCTGCAAATGCTGTGGCAAGGGTTTATTAAAAGTAAAATGTCCCCATAGTGATAAATACCAGTCTTCCTAACGGCGCTTACTATACTACGTCGTACGTCTGGCAGCGATGCTGTTTTTTTCACTGATCACCTTCGTAAATAGGACGTGACAGTGATTTTCAATATTTTTTAACACACTCAGATAAAATGTATAAGCCGAAATCAACATCCTTTTATTTTTACTGCTCATACTTACTGTAAAAATAATAATTACCTAATTGTAGCTTTATCTTATAATACAATTAACAAAGCCTTATCATGCACCAGTAAGTAAGAATAATAACATTAAGGTTATGTTTTTAATTTTAAATACACATGTGCAGCAATTCATGTCGTATTTTTTCTGCACATCGGTTTCTAAATTAACTAAGACACCCCTTTGCCCCGGAAAAGCGGAGAAAATTAAAAATTTTAGCGCTGATAGGTATCTACGACCCTAGCTGCGAACAGGCTAATTGTTAAGAAGCCTCACCGACGGCAGGATCCTCGAAAAACTTGGTCGTCTCCCAATCTGGTCTGTCGCTAATCTCAGGTCTGAAGAAAGCTTCCTTCACCAGCTTGTAGCTGCTCAGAAACACCATTACCTGTGTCCCCATTCTCCACCTGCATTGAGAAGACAAATTTGTTCAAAAACATTGTGCAAGGAATCATCCAACTTCAGTTAACCTTCATTAAAAGAAACAGACAAAGTTATAATTATATAGTTGGCCTTACATATTCAGTTGAGTTATTCCCCATCAGTGTGATAACCTGTGGATGTGTTTAACTGTTTTCCACCAAGCTACACAGCTGTAATGCAGCCTTGCTAATATCAGGAGTTACAGCTTCATCACACAGCCGCATTACCTATCACAGAATGAGTCTTATTAGTTATCCATACTAACACTCACACAAAAATGTCTCCATGCTGTTTATGAAGGTCTTTCACCTGCTCTACGACGGACTTTCTGGTCAATGGTATGTAACCCACAAGAGGAAGGCCCCACCTGCCTGAGGGAGAGCACGAACAACTAGGTACATTATGAATTTTAATGTATAGTATTGGTGATGGAAAATATGACTTATCACAACATTAGATTGCACAGATAATGAAACTCATACCATCAAGTTACATTTACTACATACAGTGAGTTTTTTAGTAGAACAAAGTGTACATGTCTCACTACGTCAAATGTGGAACGCACTGAGAGAACAGAGAAGTACTAACCTGGAGGAAGTCCTGGAGGTTTTCTGAAACTCTTCCACAGCAGAAACAAGAGCCCAGCAAATAACAGTAACTCCAACATCATCTTTGTTGCCTGTCAGCGAGGGTTGGCAAGCAAGATTTTTGAAATAAAATAGTACAGAACTAAGGGTTCAATTATCCATATAAGGAAACATTTCTTTCATACTTGACACTGTATTTATCTAATAATGATGCTGTGAATAAAGCTATCAGCTGAACGTCAGTCTGGGAAGCACAGACTTGACTCAGTACTTAGTAAATCTTTCTAATGGTGATGCAGCACATGGTTCTTGTATATATTCATTAAAACATAAGAATATAAAGGAGCTGCAAAAAGCCAGCAAGCCCGTACGTCGTCATGATTGGATGGGAAAAAAATGACACTGGAGACATTACAGTTGAATTATTTGTTTTCTTCGCCACACAAAGCAACCTAATTGAATTTGACCAAAACCGTAAAAACAATACATGCATAACTAGTCATACATGCTTGTACAAACCTATAAGGCTTGTAAACTTGTTCAAAGATAAACAAAAATAACGTGATATAAAGGTCAAATAATTCCTCTCCATCTCAATTGTACAAATTAACTTACCACTTCCTGTACCGTCACGAGCACTGCCAAGCGTCTCTCCACTGGTTCACTTATAAGGATACTGATAATTTGATAAATTGTTCAGATATGCTTCAGCTTGCGAGCCGAGCTCAGCCAATCACAAAGCAGTGCTTCCCGAGCCTTGTATCTATAACCCCTACCCCCCCTTTGATGCGCTTTGTAGGTCCAGCCGAACCCCTGATTGCGGGTATGGGGG
This sequence comes from Cancer borealis, assembly GCA_036785275.1. Taxonomy (NCBI): domain Eukaryota; kingdom Metazoa; phylum Arthropoda; class Malacostraca; order Decapoda; family Cancridae; genus Cancer; species Cancer borealis. The sequence goes on along the minus strand of JAXIVD010000971.1, from coordinate 41,079 downwards.
AGTATTTGTTTACAAACAACTGAAGGACGGAGCCTCAGAATCTTAGATTTCCATTGCCGCTGTGGCATGCCCGTAGTGATGGGCATTCCGGCTCTTTTCAGAAAATCGAGTCTTTCGTTCTCGTTCACTCAAATATTTTTTTGAAGTAGTTCCACATATTCTGTTTATAGTCTTTATAATTTAAAGGAATTTTAGCTTTCAATACCTATTATCATTTAAATCATTTTAAAAGGCGTATCAGCTAGTGTAGTTAGATTTTTTATTTTACTCACAGGTAATGAAAAAAAAATTTGCTACATTATATAAAGAGTAATTTCATTTTTAAATGTCGCAACAGAAAGTTTGGTTCATATTCACTCTTTGTCTATTCGTAGTCATTGTACGTGTACCTTATTGATTATAGTGCTCGACCTACAACACACACACACACACACACCATACACAGACAGATAGACCGACAGACAGACAGACACACACACACACAAACATAATATCTATTTGCTTTCCTATCTAATATCTATCTATCAAAGAGAGAGAGAGAGAGAGAGAGAGAGAGAGAGAGAGAGAGAGAGAGAGACAGAGAGAGAGAAGCTATTGTTATCGCTCCAAAACTTTTAGCGCGGGACAAGGACGATAAGCCTCTCTCTCTCTCTGATAGATAGATAGATATTAGATGGGAAAGGAAATAGATATTTATTGTATTTTTGTTAGTTAATGTAAATAGTTTGGTGAATAAGGTGAATTTACTTCAAAATTTCTGTGTTGTTAATGGGGTTTGGGTTGTTGGTGTATGTGAAACGTGGCTTTCACATAGAGTTCAGTCCTCGGTTGTAAATATTCCAGGTTTTAATTTTTTCAGAAATGATTCACCTTCTGGTCTTGCTAAGCATGGTGTTGGTCTGTACTTAAGTACTTCACTTAAAGTTGGTCAGGTGTCTAAAGTTCACCCCAATATCTTGGCTATCTTTCTACTTGACTTCAATATTTATGTTATTGTTGTTTACAGACCTCCGAGTAATTCCCAAGTAGAAAATATAGAGTTATTGACATTTCTTCAGTCTTTTTGTTATGACAAGGATGTGGTTTTAATGGGGGACTTCAACTTGCCCTCTATTGGTTGGTGTGATTTAGTTCCTGTGGCCACTTCTTCTCTCAGTCAGTTATTTTTAGATATGTTTGTTTCCTTGGGACTTACTCAGTGGGTAACATTTCCGACTTTCATCTCTTCTGGAAACATCTTAGATTTAGTTTTCACCTCTGAATATGATAGGATATCCTACATAAATGGTACTGAACCCCTACCTGGCTGTGGTCATGTAGAAATTTTATTTAAGTATTCTTTCTCCTCTTCTTTAACATCATCCAATAGCTGTGACAGACGTTTTGATTGGTTTCGTTGTAATTACCATAATCTGTCAAGTTACCTGTCGAGCATCGATTGGGACATTGAATTTCATGATTGTGATATTGATCAGTGTTATTCCAAATTTACTCGGATTTTATCAAATGCATTTAACATATTTGTTGCCTTGAAGTTGAAATTCTCACCAAAAATTCCCTGGGCAAAAAATCTCTCAAATGACTTGCTAAATAGGAAGAAAGCTGCTTGGAGAAATTTTAAACATCTAAGAACTTTACATGGTCGGAATTCTCTACTTACATTACAGAGCTGGCTTCTTTTTAAGGAACTTAACTTACAGTACAAAAATAATATTAACCTTGCAGTGTCAAATTATGAAAGTTCTCTTGTCTCAAGTGGTGACCCCAAGCGCCTTCATGGATACTTGCGACATAAGAAAGTAGAGCGTCCCACTGTGGGTCCACTCTTAGTTGATGAGTCATGGATTGATGATTGTAAAGCAATGTCTGATTGTCTGGCTGATAGCTTCTCCTCTGTGTTTGTCTCTGGTGTTCTACCTCATCCCCAGTCTCATCAAGTCTCTGCCAATCAGTTTGTATTCCAAGAATTCACTGTCAATGACGTCTTCAAAACTTTGAACAAATTAAAGCTTTCACCCAGTAGTGGACCAGATGGTCTTCCAAGCATTGTGTTTAGGAAGTGTGCTACACCCTTGTGTTACCCTTTCTTTCTCATATTTAAGAATAGTATTACTTCTATGAAGGCTCCCTCTATTTGGAAGACAGCCAATGTTATGCCTCTATTCAAAGGTGGTATTCATTCAAATCCGACTAACTAAAGGCCCATCAGTTTGACCTCAATTTGCTCCAAAACTCTTGAGAGAATAATTGCATCTCAACTTTATGAATATCTTGGTGATCACAATTTGCTCTCTCCTTTTCAATTTGGTTTTCGTGCAGGTCTGTCTGTCTCAGATCAACTACTCTTAGCTTATGAGTATGTAAGTAAAAATGTAGACTGTGGCTGGGCACACACACACACACACACACACACACACACACACACACACACACACACACACACACACACACACACACACACACACACACACACGGTGGATATGTGGAATGGCTTAAGTGAAGAAGTTGTCACAGCAACCAGTGTGCATACATTTAAGGAAAAGTTGGATAAATATAGTTATGGAGACAGGACATAATGAGCCTTGCTCGAACCCTGTAAATTACAACTAGGTAAATACAACTAGGTAAATACACACACACTCACTCACATATATGCACACACATATGTACACACACACACACACACACACACACACACACCATACATCTACTGTTACAAAATAACTAAATATATACTCTATTTCAGAGCTAAGCAAATAAAGATGCAGCACCTTTTCCACATTCATAAGCACATAGCTCTGTCCATAAGGCATTGCTCACAGGAAATGTGAAAGTGACATGAGTAATGAAAATAGCTTAGACATAATGATGTTGGTGGAATAGGTAATTCCTCACATACTATGTCAGTCACTTAATTATATTTCCTTTACATAATTTGAAATAAGACAATGCAAAACAGTCATTACAATATAACAAATCCAACTTAATATTTTTCAAGGATATGTGAAAATTTTTAACTACAATGAAATGACGTAAAAACAAATATTGCAGTATAAAATATGCAAAAACATAAGTTTTTGCTGAAGTAAAAAAGCTGCATTACATGATAATGTATTTCAAGCTAGACCAAAGAATGAACAGCAATACATTGGCTAAAATTCTGCAGTAAACCCTCCAGTTTGGTAACTTGATGGAATCAAAGTTGACATCAGAATTCAAAATATTCTGCCCTCCAGTTTTGGAAACCAAATCATTATCACTGGTTATAAATTTTCTATTGTGACAAATCATGACTATTGTGTGCCTAAGCCACCAGCTATTTATTGTAATATTTATCATTATCAAATGTTATGCTTTTATTATCATAGTTGGGTGGTTTATAGAATCTCCAACTTGTTAGCTGCATTGGTACTTATACAAGATATTTTCTGTTTTTCATCTATTTGTGAACACTTTCTTTTCGTTTTCAACATGTGGGGATCTTGTTCAAAAATGTTGTGTTGCTTTTGTCTTGTATGTTTAGGCTGATCCAGTGCCCCAACTAAGCTAATAGATGCCCAACAGGGAATGTTTGACCAACCTGGTCTCTCAGTATTTCTTGGGCTCTCCTTTTCACTAATACAACCTTCATGCCCCTCTAAAAATAAAGGAGTTGCCTTCTTGTTCTTCATTTCTACTTGTTCACAACTTGAGTCCTCTCCATCTATACTCACATCAGTCATTGATGTTTTGAAACATCCATTCTGAACAACTGCCACATTCATTCTCTTACGGCTGACAAATCTATCCTTTATCAAATTCATATCTTCTTTCAGTTTGGAGGCTGGTGAGTAAGGATCTGGCTTTAATGTTAAAATTGAAAATACTTCAGCTTTGAAGCATGCTTAGAAGACTGCCTCCTGAACAATGGACTGATTACTTCAGTATAAGATAGATTACCGCAGTCATTTTTATATTTCATCTTAGACCTTCCTTCAGCATCTGTCCTTATGTGAAGACCTTGTGTATCATTACTTAAAACACTGGACTCAAATTCCAATCCAATATCCTTCTTCTGAAGATTTTCAATGCTATCAGCTTCAATCTGTTTTTCAGTCTATTTCTGTTCCAGAGGTTATAGTAGTTTTTTCTGTTGTTCCATAATCTGCTACTGCATCAATTTCAACATTACTAATGGAGTTACTGGATAATAAACTTGAAGTGGCTTCTGATGATATACTCATATACCTGAAGAAAAAAAAAAATTTATATCAGTAACAAATAATATGACAAAGTGGAAAAAAAGTTAGTATAATACACCTTCTTAATCCTATTTGTTTATGGATGGAGTTTATGGTTTAGAGAAAGTGTTAGCATTGTTAGTATAAGTAATACAATATATGAAAGTTGAATACTATTGTTTGCTGACAGCACTGTGTTGCTGAATGAGTTCTAAAAAAATTTGTACAATTTGATAAAGGAATTGTTTCCGAGGGAAAAAAACTGAAAATTAATGTGTGCAAAGTAAGGTGATGGTTTCTATGAAGAAAAGATTGAATTATAGTAAACACTTATATACACTTAGACACTTTATGATGTTTGTCATTAATTACAATTTATCTTATATGAATAGGTATTTAACAGCCCTTCACAAGCAAAGCTAGATACATTGGATAATTTTTTTTTTTTAATCCTTTACCCGTGGCGCCGGCAGGCTCAATGGAGGCCTTCGATGATCGGCCTCTGCCCGTTAGTAGCGCAGGTTAGATTTATTAAGTGACGCCTAGTTGCATATAGAGGCTCATGCTGCCAGTGGAAGCTCATCGCGCATATCATATATATTGCAGGAAGTTGGGTCCTTAAGGCCCTATTCACACTACACCCATCCCTCTGTTATCACGCCTAATAGGCTAACGCAGATGCACATGATAGCAGAAAGCGATAGCAAAACTTAATAATGAATGGGATTAATTGCAATTGGTGTTCCAGCTTCCAATTTCCAATAATTTCTTCACTACTTATCTATGATTTCATGTCAATTATGCATAGAATATGAATTAAATCATTGACATATCAGAAAGAACATTATAAACAATAAATACACAGCATAATAGACCATCAAACTTACTTTTAAAAGAAGTAACGAAGGCTTTGATCAGGAGTAAACTGGCCAGCCTCAATTTTTTTTCAGTAATTCAGGGTACACTCCTGCCGCCCATCTATCACCACTACCAGCCTCACCTGATATTGTTACATTTTTAACATTATACCTTGCCATACATTTATTTACCCACCCTTTTAAAGCAAGAAACACAGGTGGGGTTTCCACATAAGTTTCTATGCCTAACCAAAACAAATTTCCTTGGCTGTTTCCATAATTTCTTTTAGTATCCACAAGTGTGTTTATCTTCGCCTGCTTTTCAACATTTCTATTTTATGACAGCTCAGTTTTAAGCAGCACTTGGTTTGCAATTCTCTTTGTAATCGATCCTGCAGCAGATGGTGCAAGACTTGCATGTTTTTTAATACAGTACTCCCTCACTACTAGCGATTTTAAATGACTGAAAAATCCTTGTTAGATACAAACAGCTGGTTTGGGGGCAAAAAAAACATATATAAAAGGATAAAATTTAGACTGGAAGAAATCTGAAGTTGACCTACGGGAATATCATAAAATCACAAGAAATAAGAACACAGGACGAGTTGTTGTTCACGTGGCCACGGGCAAAACAAGAATGGATAAATAGCTACATTAAGATGGCTGCAATAACATGATATCGAAGGTGACTCAGGAACAGACTCGATCGGTAGTTCAGGGTTTTTTCGCTAGTTATGCAGCTTGGTAGGGTTTTCATTCTACCGCTAGTTTGGAAATCACTAGTCTACTATGTGTTTCCTTATTTCTGCATTTTGTAAGCCTTGAAAGTTATTTAAAAATCCAATTTATTTTATATGGCTTTTAAGCTGCGTAAATCTAGATTCTAGAGATTGAATAGCTTTGTCTAGCACTAAGGTAAAACACTGAACTCTATATACTTCTTTTAGATCATCAAAAGCTTGATCTTTTGCCTCCTATGAAAACATTCTCTTTCTTCTTCGTAATCGTTTTTCTTGAAATTTCCTAAATTCTAGTGGTAATTCAACAGCTTCAGCCAAATCATTTGCGCCTATTAGGACATCATTAAAACCACTCTCTCTATATTTTCTTAGCCATGATAGTAGTTTTTCAAATTACTCCATGCTTTCATCAATGTTCCTTGCTAACATAATTAACTTTAAAAAGTAAATCATGCCAAAATATCAAAGAAATGTATAGTCTTTTAGCTGGTCTGCTAAAACTTCTGCCTCTGCTTTAACCTTGGGCTTATCTGTTATCTCTGATATTTCCACAAGTGCATCATATGTTTCTCCATCCTGATAACGAATAGCCTGAACACTATCAATCCGACACCCCTACCTTGTGTCGCTCAAGGGTTTTACTGATAACCCAGGTACATGTTTGTTAAAAGCTGCCCACCTCTTAGTTGATGCTGAGAACATTATGTAGATGCTTTGCAAGATCCCAAAAAATGTTATAGCATCTAGACAACACTTGGCTACATCTCCTAGCAACAGGTTATAATTGTGACATGCGCAGGGTACAAAGGAAGCTCTTGGATTATCCTGCAACAGCCGTGCTTGTACTCCCGATGTGTGACCTTTCATATTGCTACTGTTGTCATAACCTTGGCCTCGAATGTCTTTCACATCCAATTTTAATTCCTCCTGTGTGTTTAATGTTTTATATAAATTTTCTTCTGTGCTACTTTCAACCTGCATAAACTGTATGAAATGTTCATAAACACCAGAAGGAGCCAAGTTGCCATCAGAAACGGGAACAGGTCTCTATGTACCGTTGGCTGCTGTGTTTCAGCGGCTGATATGTAGGTACCTCTGGTGGCTGCTATGCACCATCCAAGGCTGCTATGCACCGAGGCTGCTGTGGACCATCAGCGGCTGTTATGTATCATTAGCAGCTGCTATTATCATTAACAAAATACAAATACACTATCAAAATTCCATTACTTATTAGTAGCCCTGTTCGGTACATAAAAGCTGAAGCAGTGTTACATAAGAGTCGGTACATAGCAGCCCGCAATGGTACATATAAGCCAAAGCATTGGTACAAAGCAGCTGGTACTTATCAGCCGACAGTACATAGCAGCTAGGAAACTCAGAAACATACCTGATTGTTAGAGACATTTGCTCCTGGTGGCTCAAGTCAGGTGTGCAGTCTAAAATTATGGCATAATAGGCTACTTAGCTGCTTTTACGTGATTCTCATTCAAAACAGCTGTAGCCATAATGTCTAGTAGTTCATTCTGAGTATCTTTTCCTGATAAAATGTTATCAGTTTGTTTACATCTACGTATCGGGACTGCCCCTCGTCCAACTCCCTACTTTTGGTCACAGAGAACATTTGATATTGGGTAGCCCGAAGCAGCTGGCACGCCAGCCCACTTTTAGCAAGTGCTAAGGTTTGTGGCTAAAGACAGTGGACGGAGATGCGTGCCATAAGCAGAATTATATTGGCCAGGGTGCATTAATTAGTGTGTGTGTGTGTGTGTGTGTGTGTGTGTGTGTGTGTGTGTGTGTGTGTGTGTGTGTTGCTTGAAGTCAAGACAGGAGTATCGTGTAATAATATACCCAGGGTGTATGGTAATGATAGTGTATAGTCACAGAGTATCAATTATGGTCTGTAAAAGTGAATAGAATATCTCCGAGACACTGGTGCTCTTTTTAAAATGTTCGATTGTGGCAGCACTGACTACACTATCGAGGAGAGAATTCTACTGATCTATGCACCTTACACTGAAAAACCTTCGTCTACAGTCAAGTGAGGCATGAGGTTTGAGGAGTTTGAATCTGTGTCCCCTGGTACCAGTTGAGGGTGACATGGTAAAGAGATGAGACGGGGCTAGCTTCTATATTAATGTAACCTAACTTAACCTAACCTAACCAAACCTTAACCTACATTGACAAATAGCAGAACCTTGATTAAACCAAACTAAACTTTATTTTTCAAAGGTCTCACAGAAAACATTGAATATCTCACTAATTAACAATTTGTGACGGAAATGTAATTGAGAAAACCTTCTCAAAATGCATCAGGTAATGCAAAATATAACCCTGAATTCTCTAGACCGTTATGGTGAAGATGTAAAATAATACCCTTTTCCTAAATAATGATTATGAATTTCGTTGGTCTTGACTTTTCGTAAATGTTCTTCAAGAGCTGGGTCAAACTTTGCAAATAGCTCAATTAAACCTAAAAAATTTCCAGTGTGTACACTCTCATTACCAACTCTTTCCTCTTCTAGATGTCTCTCAGCAAGAAACTGCACTATTGCCACTAGCCTTTTGAATACTTGCTGCCTCTCTGACATTGATCACTCGTCACTACAGAACATGCTGATATACACAACACAACGTTGTCGCGAGTACTCATTATAATATCAGTCTTTGTCGGATTCTTACCCTTTACAAACCTCCCAAACATGTTGCACGCATGCATTACAATTTCAAGGGCTTGCATGTGCTCAAAACCACACGTCATTTTATGATTCATCATCACAATTGGCGCTATCAATCATGTATTCAGGATCAACAATTATCATCACTGTCCAGCACAAAAATTATAAACGAACCACGCAACCCAGCGGCCATGTTTCTCATTTTCAAGATCAACACTGCAAAAACCATCACAAATTATGTCTATGGCAACGACCGGGGTTTTGTCACTGTCTGACAATGATCACTGGTTATTACAGGACATGCTGATATACACAGCACAACGTTATCACTCAAAAATTTCCCCTTGAAAACAGCCTAAAATACATACCCCACACACGTACACCGTCCAAGCGTCGGGTCGGCAGAGTGGAATCCAAGGATCATTGTAAATGATCCTTGGTGGAAACTCGACTAAGTTTCCGGCTTCAAATTTGACTCCGAAAGTACCGTACCAAATATATTATTTGTTGCAAAATAGATTCATATTCGCGATATTTTTAACACATAATAATACTTAATTATTTGTAGACATATTCAAACTTAATATTTAACACAAAACCAAAATTATTAAAAAATGCCAAATATTCGAAGCGGCGTACAATCTTGCATCATAAGTAGTGCCGTATGGTGGTTTCTGTCACAGGGTGTGCTGAACAGTGATTCTGTGATTTCTGTCCATAACTAACATATACCTAATTACTGGTGTGTGTGTGTGTGTGTGTGTGTGTGTGTGTGTGTGTGTGTGTGTGTGTGTGTGTGTGTGATTACAAATTTCTAATTATTCATACTGTTAGTTAGAAAATAAAGCAAATTTTATGTGTAAATTTAGAATAATTAAATTTATTAATTTTGATTAGCTAAGCTAAGTCTAAGCTAAGGTAAGGGAAATGCACTTGCTTCCTCGACACTGGCATCAATGAAACTGAGTTACTATAACTTTGCAACACAACTTACTTCCATTGTTTCATCAGTAGGAAAGTCCATGACTTAGGTTGCACTCAATCTTTATTTCTGATTGAGTGACTTAATAACATTTGGTTTCATAATAAATACTATATTATAATTCCTGCAAGTCTTAATTATGCCCATATAATGAATGGCAGACACTTTATACCTTCTAGCCAATATAAAATTTCAGCAGCAAAAACGGACGCAAGCAGTGTGCATTTGTAGAGCCGCACACCCAGCTCCATATTTTCAACAGTTTGCCCTCCCACTCCACCGTATGCGCTATGCTACATAATAATACAATTGATTATTGGGTGTGCAGTGCTTCTACAGAACACCTATAGTGCAAAATATCATAACAGGGCTAAAAACAATAAGAAAAATATCCTTTCCCACATACTGCTGAATTTATTTATAACTACATGCATTTCTCTCTCTGGTTGAGGGTGTGCGGTGCACACCTAGCACACCCTGAATATACGCCCCTGATCAAAAGTACCAAATCTGGTACAATAATACCAGGTTTGGCAATCCTGCTGTGTTTATTCCTCCAGCCTCCAACCAACCACCCAATAGGAGCACTAAAGGCTGGTGCTCCTGTTCCTGACAACACAAAAAATTCTCGCACGTGACTGAGATCTATTATTTTGATGACAATAACAATGATTTTGTGTCTAACGTTAGCTTCTTTACCAATATCGTATAGTTTAAAACTAACACACGTGTCTGGGGGAGGGGCCCTTGCGGTACGGGGCCCAATTCAAAATTGATTAAATTGGTCAAATAGGTTTAAAACCGGCCCTGCATATATATACCTATATAGTATATATATATATATATATATATATATATATATATATATATATATATATATATATATATATATATATATATATATATATATATATATATATATATATATATATATATATATATATATATATATATATATATATATATATATATATATATATATATATAGAGAGAGAGAGAGAGAGAGAGAGAGAGAGAGAGATAGAATCATACAACAAATAAAAATGAAGCGTACTCACTGTAACACGATGCTGGCATCATATTATTATTACTACTTTAATGGCTCGTTTAAGTTCCCATTTTCTAATATGTTCACCTCGGGTTGTTCCAATGTTTTCGACCGGAATTGTGTTAGGGTTTATTTTTTGGTTTAACAGCTTTCTATTGGTGTCATGTATATATTTTGGGTTATACTAAATTACTGTGTAAAACGTAAATGTACTTTTGTATCTAGGGTTCGGAGTATAAGCGCCAGCTGTAGTGGAGCGGGTCTTGAGGACGCCGGAGCACTTATCAATTATCACTTGTGTGGGACGCACTCTGGCTGCGCTCCAGATCTATTACCCCCTGGATTTATCTATCAGTGTTCAAGGCTACCCGGGTACAGCTGGCGGCGGCAATGTTGTGAGTTTTGTGCATCTCGTGTTTATTTATTATTTATTATTTATTTAGTGATCATTAAGCCCTTTACAAGTTCGATGACTTATTGTTATTTACACTGTGCTGTGGTGGAGTTACTGTTTCAGCTTTTGTTTACTGTGACATCTTACAAGGACATTTTATATGTGGTATAAATCAGGTGATATGGTTTAGGTATTGATACCACTAGTGTTTGTTGACTACCTAGGTACTGTTCGGTGGTTTTGGGTAATTGTGATTATCATGTTTAGTGCTAATGTGGTCCCGGTCCTACAGGTTGGAACATATAGAATAAACCAGGTTGCAGCATATTGTTTCACTGTCCCGGACGCCTTGAAGCTACACTACACTCACGAGCATAATAAACCTGCAAACTTACACAAACACTCGATAGATAAGATACAGACACTATCAATCTGAACAAAACTTATTATCTAAAGGATGCCCGACAAATCAATTATATTACAATCATCTCACACAAGGTAATCTGAAATCTTAATTTCATATATATTGATCCGTAGAATGAATATGATAATATGGGAGAGGCTAAAATATGAATGTCCTCGTTACAGACTCTATTGACACATTTTACATATCATATGTAAATGCTGACCCAACACAAGAGAAATCAGCATTTACATTAGAACCAAATACCACGCCAGACAAGTGACACCGAAAATTCAGGAATCATATAAGGACAGTGTTTGGGCTACAGTTAGGGGTCAAGACAATAGCGACTTGTTAATTGGTGTCATATACAGAAGTGGTACTCCACACATAGTTAACACAGCTGATCACAGCCTCCATAACACCATAGCTTGGGTAGCCTCACACAACTCTTCTCACAAACTGCTTGCAGGCTACTTTAACCATCCAGTCATTTCTTGGACTCCATCTCCAGTACTACCCATAGATATCAGTCCAAACAGCTCGCACACAAAGTTTATTGAATGTATCAGAGACTCTTACTTACACCAGCATGTCACACAGCCAACCAGATTTAGGGATGAACAAACACCAACCCAGGATGACCTTGTTTTCACCAATGAATCAGAGATGGTGGAACACCTTGTACCACTGGACCCACTAGGAGCTAGCGATCATATCGGACTTGCCCTGACTATGAAATTTGGCACAAACCTATCATTACCAACCAAAACTCTATGATTAAAGTCGCGGGGATTTCACAACTATGAAAGAATTTCTCTAGATTGATTAGACAGAGGAACTTAGAGGATTGTCAGTTCAGGAAATGGCTAACTGTATTGAACGTAACATCACAGAAGCGGTTGTTAGAAATGTCCCCACAATTACATTTGCTCCTAACAGCAGCAGGAAAAACCGCTGTGGATGAACAGCATAGTGCTAAAACAAGTTAAGAAAAAGCATGGATACGTTATCTTAATACTAAGGATAGCCAGGACTATCAAGATTACATTGCAGCTCGCAACGAAACAACACACATGACAAGGAAAGCCAGAAAAGAGTATGAAAGCAGACCCGGAAGAGGGATACGCACTAACAACAAGGCATTCTGGAATTATGTGAACAGTCGTCGTAAATCAAAAACTGGTATTGCTGACTTGCGTAATGAAGAGGGAATATTTGTGAAAGAAAACAAGGATAAACTAGAAGTGTTGAGCAGACAGTACTTCAGAATATTCACAAGAGAAGACATGGCCACTTTCCCAACATTTGTGAACAAGGAAATTCAAACAGAGTTATAGTTTGTACTCACAAAAGAAAGAGTAATGACCAAGCTTCAGTCACTCAGAGTAGACAAATCCTCAGGGCCAGACCAAATTCACCCCCGTGTGCTGCAAAAATTAGCTTATATCTTGGCTACACCTCTATTCATTATGTTTAGAGCAAGTCTAGAAAGAGGAGAAGTACCAAAACAGTGGAAGGTGGCTACAGTGACACCAATATACAAGAAAGGCGACAAAGCAAACCCTGCTAACTACAGACCAGTTTCACTAACCTCAGTCATATGCAAAGTGTTTGAGCGTATTCTGGCAGAAGACATAACAAACCATCTCAGAGAGAACAACCTCCTTCGCTCTCAGCAGCACGGCTTCATCTCTGGAAAATCCAGTGACTAACCTAATTGAGGCAATAGACATCTGGACTGAGGCTCTTAGTAACAATCTACCAGTAGACATAATATTTCTGGATTATGCCAAAGCATTTGACACCGTACCACACGAGCGTCTACTGGCACAGTTGAGCACGCTAGGCATCCGGGGAAATATACTCTCTTGGATCAGAAGTTTCTTGACAGGCAGAGAGTAGCGCATGATGGTCAACGATGCTTTTACAGAGAGGACCGAGGTCAACAGTGGGGTCCCATAGGGTTCTGTCTTGGACCCTCTCCTTTTTACCATGTTTGTTTGTCATGTACCAGATCTTCTAGAAAACTACATATCGATGTTCGCCGATGACACCAAAATATTTCAAATTTTAGAAGAACACTGCACCTACAGCAGTCTACAGGACGATATCGAGAGGCTTCAGTCTTGGGTAAACAAAATGCAGATGTTCTTCAATCATGGAAAGTGCAAAGTGATGCATCTGGGACCAAACAACCCTCAGCGCTCCTACTGGATAACCACTCATGAAAACACACAATACTCTCTAACAGCCGAAGACCAAGAGAAGGACCTGGGAGTAACAGTGGATCACCGGGTGCAATTCTTCCAACACGTGCAAATCCAAATGAATAAAGCCAATCGGATACTGGAAGCACTGAAATATACACTTACAGCCATGGACAACACTACCTTCCTTCACCTGTACAAAAGCTTGATCCGGCCACACCTCGAATACGCTTCGGTAATATGGAACCCAAGGCTTATTAGAGACAGAGATGCCATAGAACAGATCCAGAGGCGGGCCACAAGAATAATCAATGGTCTGTCTCATCTCATACCCAGAGCGACTAGCCAGACTCGAACTTCCCACTCTACGGTTTAGACGGCAACGAGCTGACACCTTAAAAAATATTGACAATGTTAACTGTCAAAGGGAATGTGCCCACTGCAACATGACTATGTTCCAGCCATTATACAGCACTGTCGCCAGAGGCCATAACCTGAAACTACAGGTCCAGCTACAGTTAGACCCAAGGAAAACTTTTTTTTCCCAGCAAAAGTCACAGAGGACTAGAACTAACTAATCCAAGGCACCGTCAATGCCACTGACGTTGACACTTTGAAACCAAGACTAGCCAGAGAGTGGAAACACAGACCAGATACATTCTAATACACGTTTTCCTACTGAGCTGACACAATCTCCAATAGACACAACTAAGGCAGAGTAATGCTACCCAAACATTGAAGACCAGCATCTACAGAGTTTTGGTATGTGGTCTCATTACCCTCACTGGTATCTAATGACCAATACTAGAGGTAAACATATCATACCATTTAGGTATTGAAGTTTTTTTTTTTTTTTTGCTATCGCAAAACCAACTACAGGTAAAGAAAAACTAAATAAAAAAGGCTCACTTGTGATTGCCGGTTCCCTAAAGAGAAAAAAAAGAGAGGCCAAATTGGGGTTGCAGGCGTCTTGATACTTTTCACTTAAATGAGTTCAAGTCGCTGTAAGGTGCTAATACAGATTCAGGTAGAGGGTTTCAGAGTGTACGAGTAAAAGGGAAGAAAGAGTGAAGACTCTTGCATAAGGGAGATGAACAAAATAGAAATGAGAGCGAGTAGAAAATCATGTGCGGCGAGGCCGCGGGAATGGAGGGAAGAATCCAATTGGCAAGTTCAGAAGATCAGTTAGCTTGAAAATAATGGTAGAGGATAGCAAAAGTTGCAACATTGTGGTGAAATGTAAGACGTTGAAGACAGTCACTAAGAGAAGGGGAGTCAATAATACGAAAAGCTTTTGATTCAATCTTGTTTAGCAACTCTGTGCGTGGAGGTTCCGCATACGTGAGATGGGCGGATAAGGTCTCTGTACAGAGTCAGCAACTGGTAGGGGCAGAAAAACTGGTGGAGACGACACAGAACACCTAATTTCTTGGAAGCTGAATTAGCAAGAGAAGAGATATAAGACATACAGTTAAGAGTTTAGTAAAAGATAGCCCAAGGATGTTCAGTGTAGAATATGGGGACAGATGTGTGTCATTGAAGTAGAGAGGATAGTTGTCTGGAAAATTTTGTTGAGTGGATAGATGAAGGAATTGAGTTTTTGATGCATTGAACCACACAAGGTTTTCTCTGCCCCAATCTGAAATTAAGAAAAGATCAGAAGTTAGGCGTTCTGTGACGTCTCATTTACCTGTTTCTGGTTTGGGCTTTTGGAGAAAGGCGTAGATGAGTTTAAGGTAGAGTCATCAGCATATAAGTGGATAGATGATATGACAGTCCTCTATGGAACACCGCTATTGATAGGTTTAGGGGAAGAACAGTGGCTGTCCACCACAGTTGCAATAGAACGGTCAGAAAAGAAAATAGAGATGAAGGAGCAGAGCGAAGGATATAAACCAAAATAGGGAAGTTCAGAAATCAAAGCTTTGTGCCATACTCTATTAAAAGCTTTTGATATATATATATATATATATATATATATATATATATATATATATATATATATATATATATATATATATATATATATATATATATATATATTGTTACGGTCACACCGTAAGGATACGGTTCTTATGCCCTAGTGTCCACTTATGAACAACCCAGTCACAACCACGTTACGGGCGTGTACGAACTGTAGAGCTGATGTTTATACGTCCTTTTAACCCACCAAAGGACAAGGAAAGTCGACTATCCCGTAGGACTAGTCACTCCGAGGGCCACACGCCGGTGGCTGGACAATAGGCTATAAACAAGATGTGCCTGGTTAAGGAACCTGGGCACTCTCAGCCCCCAAACGCAGCAGCTAACAGCCACCCCGTTAATGTTAAGAGGTCGCCAGTTCTTTTAACCCTCCAAAGAACAAGGAATCTCCCAGTTGTAAACACCTCCTCCTTACATTCTAAAGAGACTTACAGCGGGCACGAGATTACAGTGCCTAGACAAAGAGCTATCGCTCCAACCAGAATACCGCCCACAAGGTCTTTCCACCCACTCCTGGTTGAATAATAACTCCTCTCGACTCAATTATCACCCTGCAAAGTAGCCTCCCGCGAGGGGACTCCGTACAGTGCGTTATATGAGTCGTACTAAATTAACACTAAGACGGGATTACTCCTCGTCTGTGTTATCAAACAAGAGGCCCCAGATGATAGGCTCTCTCTCTCTCTCTTTCTCTTTCTTTCTCTCTCTCTCTCTCTCTCTCTCTCTCTCTCTCTCTCTCTCTCTCTCTCTCTCTCTCTCTCTCTCTCTCTCTCTCTCACAATGAGGACAACGAAGACAACGCCGACAAAACAGACAACGCAGAAACTATTTCCCCAGACTCAAAAGTCTGACAATGTCCAGAACCTCCTTGCGAGAACTTTCTGGACACAAACCTAGGTGGAGTTACCTCAGGCAAGATGTTAATTATACAGCCAAACACTCGTCTCAGCTCTCGGCACAGTAACCTGGTCCTCGTATAGACAGGGCCTTACTGTCTAGCTACACAAATTACCCCTGAACTAACTAGGCCAGTCTTAAAACCCACTCCCTTAAATATGAGGAGGTTACACACGGAATAATGCCAAATTGAGGAGAGTGAACGAGCGGAGACGTATTCGTAGTGGCTGCTAGCTGGTAATTGAAACTCTCACGGCATCTCAGCTCCCATCTACCCAGGCAGAGATGCCAACTCGTACGACCGGCGCGCCGTGTTTCTCACACACCGCTCCGTCTCGACGCATAGCCTAATGAAATTCTCTCACAAAATCACTGCTCCGCTCATAAGCAACCTAGAGAGATAATAAGCATATGAGAAGAAGCGGAAAAGAACAAAGCACAGGACAAGATACCTTGCAAAACAGAGAAGACAGAAGGAAAGTCAGGAAATTTTGGAGAACGAGGAAGGAAGAATTAAAATAAACAAAACGCACAGAACCTCTCATTATTGTTCTCGCTGGCAACTCTTCACCACGGCTGCTCGCTATCTCCCTCTCTCTCGTCTTCCCTCCTATCACGCCAGCACCCATGACTCGCCGCGCTTCTCCAAACACAAAGGGCATAACCCACAGACATGTCACGTAGACATGTCTCTAACACTTCCCTTCTCTTGCTCGTCGCATGCCTCGCCTCCAAACTTCTGCAGATGTGGAAAGCACACACCTGTCATGATGCCTTGCATGCCTTGCTACTGCCTCCCCCACCAGGGAAGCTTCACTACACTTCTACTGGGCCAGACTCTTACTCTCTCCAGACAACACTAAGGTCACTGGCAGCGCCTGCAACACGACATAGCCTTAACGTAGCTTCCTTCCTTACCAGCCTCTTAACATTCTTCCTTTTCTCTCTCAGGGAATCTTCATTCCTCTGTGGGGCTTGACTCCCGTCTTCCCTAGACGATGTTATGGTGACGGGCGGAGCCCGCAACAATATATATATATATATATATATATATATATATATATATATATATATATATATATATATATATATATATAAAGCAACAGCAAAAGTTTCACCGAAACCCCCAAAAGAGGATGACCAAGAGTCAGTAAGGAAAGCCAGAAGATCGCCAGTAGAGCATACAGATTGGAAGCTATACTGACGATCACTAGAAAGTTGTGAGCGAATCTATGCCTCTGAATCTTCTACCATTTGCCAGTAGAGGACAATGTTCCAAGTGTATTAACGCTTATTACATATAAATGGTGCGGATATTGTATGTTACAAATATATCAATTTGTGTTCCTTCAGTTCCAGTATAAGACCAGATATATGAGCATGACAATAGGAGTACAACTTAATATTTGAAGAAAAAAAAGTCTTATTAATTGGAATCTGAGGCTCACATAATGGCAACACTGAAGTGGATCACAAAAAAAAAAAAAAATTAATTAATTAATTAATTAATTAAAAAAAAAAAAGAGAGAAAGTCTACCACTTGAAAGTAACTGAAAGTAACTGAAAGGAGTAAGTTGTAATGCCCGTTGTCATGTTGACATTTCTGACGATGAAGATAATGATAAAGATGGTTCTATAAAGATATTATTTTCTCTCGGTGAACACAAACTCATTGAACTTGGGTTTGATGAAGATTAAACTACTTAAATCAGGTGTTAGATTGATGGTCTTGCCAGGCGATGGCGCGATGGAGAAGCTTTGGAACACTGTGGTGGTAAGGATGAACAGTTCCATCCGGGCTAAATTTTCACCAATACACGCTCGTTTTCCTGCACCAAATCAAAGCACGGAGAAAAATTTTGTGAAAATACAACTTAATATGACCTGCAAGTCCTTTAATATATTGTATTCGATAAACTTACCCACACTGAAGGGTAGGAATCCTTCCTTCTTCATGCTAAACTTGCCGTTCTCATCCAACCATCGTTCAGGCATAAACTCCAATGGTCGATCCCAGTAGCGGTTATCAAATTGGATGGAAAAGACGCTTGCATTCACAATGGCTCCCTGCAGAGATAAATGTGCTCATTTAACTCAATGATTCCGGAATCCAAGATGAATAATATTCTAATTCTGGTTAGAATTGCAATTCAATAGATTAGCCTGAAGCGTACCTTGGGAATGTTGTAACCCCCAAGCTGGGTATCAGCAGATGCCATGTGCTGCACTCCGAAGTAATTCAAAAAACTAATTCTCATTAATTCATTCATCATCGCCTCCGTGTACTGCATTCTGAGAAAGACAACTCAGATTATTGTAAGGAAATTAAAGACAAATTTATTGGCACAACCTGACAGTTCAGTAACAAAGAACTGTAATGTTTAAGATATGACCAAGAGAACAGGAAAATTTTTGTGGGCCTGACCTGCTCACTTGTGAGCCTGACCTGCTCAGAGGAAGACGTGCTGCTACTCGCTCGCACTAACAAGGGATATCAGGTTCTATTTATCCATAACAGATATTTTATTGTGTTTTTGTGTGTCAACACAAGGGATATCAGGCTATATTTTTTCCATAACAAGTATTTTATTGTGTTTTGTGTGCATTTTTGGGAAAAATTATTTAGATGGCTGAGTGTGTAGTACTTAATATTGGCGAGGGGATTACAGGTATGGAGGGTGGAGGGGTGAGGTGTGGTTTCTGTGGAATGGAGAGACAATGGATGGTAAGTGAATGTAAGTTATATGAAATGTTAGCTAGAAATGTAGCTTTAGAGGAAGAGGTTAAGGAAGTGAAAGTTTTGTTGGCACAGACAAGGCAACAGATGCTAGAGGTAAGGCGAGAAGCTAGCGTTAGGTCACGGACGTCAGGTCAGAGACAGGGTGGTGATAGTTGGAGGGTTGTGGATAGGGGAAGGAAGGGGAGGGTGAGCCCTCCCTTGTGTGAAGTGGAATATCCTCCCCTGTGTGAGGTAGAGTGTAGCAACAAGTTTGGCTTGTTAGCTACATAGGAGGAGGAAGAGGTCGTGATAGAAGTAGAAACAGGAGAACGGGACAGGACACCCAAGGCGAAGATAGTGAGGAGGAAGTTAGATGGGAAGGAGAGAAAAGAAGGTGGGAAGGTGAGGAAGGACAAGGAAAGGTTAGAAGGGTCGCAGGAAGTGTTAGTTATGGATGACTCCAGGATTAGATATTTAGATGAGACCTTCTGTGAGGCCGACAGGGTGAGGACGACGTGTTGTTTTCCTGGGTCCGGAGTGTAGGACGTAGTAGAGAGATACAAGAGGGTAGTGGAGGGGACGGGGAAAGAGGCGTTAGTGGTGGTTCATGTGGGAGTGAACGATGTAGGCAGGGTAAGGTCAGAGGAGCTAGTGGATAGGTATAGGGAGCTTCTGAGGGAAATAAAGGAGAATGGTAGGAGGTGTATAGTGTCAGAGGTGCTCCCTAGACAGGGTGTTAGAGGCTGGTGGCTCTCACATGCCCTTGGCCTCAATGAGAGGTTGATGAGGATGTGTAGGGAGGATGGGGTAGGTTTTATGGATGAGTGGAGCAGGTTCTATGGGAGACAGGAGCTGTATGCCAGGGATGGTGTACACTTCAGTAGGAAGGGGGTGCAGGAGCTTAGTGAGTGTCTTGAGAGGGCAGTTAGGCAGTCTAGTCAGGGAAACTAAATATTAATAGAGGTAAGGGTAATAGTGACAAAGAAAGGGGTAAAGAGAGGGAAGTATATGAACTTAGTGTCTTTTATACAAACAGTAGAAGTGTAATAAATAAGATAGACACTCTTAGAGGTATCGCATGTGTTGAAGAGTTAGATATTATAGGTATTACAGAAACTTGGTTAGATATTGCAGGCAAACATTTCTTACCTGAAGTAGGAATAGATGGGTACACTTTTTTCCACAGGGATAGAATAGGGAGGAGAGGGGAAGGTGTAGCACTGTACGTTAGAAACACATTAAATAGCTATGTCAATACCACAATAAAAACAGATAGGAATACGGAATCATTATGGATTGATATTATTATAGGAGGGAAAAAGTTTTTTGTATGGATTATATATAGGCCTCCGGATTTAGACGAACCAGCTACTGCACCTCTGATGCAAGAGCATGCAAGGGCATCTAGGTATAATAATGTGTGCATTATGGGGGACTTTAATTATAGGAGAATAGACTGGGATAGTATGACAGGAGACGGGAGTTCGGAGAAATTCTTAAATGTCGTCCAGGATGGTTTTTTCATACAACTTGTAAGGGAACCAACGCGACAGGGAAGTATTTTAGATCTGTTCTTCACGAATAATGAAACTTTGGTCAGTCAGATTGAGATAGGAGCGAAATTTTATGTTAGTGACCATGAAATTAGATTCAAGATTAATGCAAAGAGGGAGGTAGAACAAAACACTGCTTTAGTACCAGATATTAGAAAAGCCAATTACAAGGACCTCAGACACCACCTCCAGAGTATAGATTGGGAGGAAATAGGAGTAGGCAGAGAGGAGGATCAAAACATTGAGGTGGAATTGCATTATAATAGCATAGTTAGGGAAACTCATACAGGGCAGGAACAGTATATATCTAAGAGGAGGATTAGGTCAAATAGAAATTATCCAAAATGGATGAATAGCAGCATTAGAAGGGAAATTGGATTAAAAAAGGGACTCTATAGGAGAATTAAAAGGGGAGAAGTACAGGTAGTAAGGCAGTATAATGACCTAGCTAGGAAAGTTAAAAAGGATATTAGGACTGCAAAAAGGAATTATGAGGTTAGGATAGCTAGAGATCCCCAGAAGGATCCAAAGGGATTCTATCAGCTGTACAAGGTTAAAACAAAGGAAAGAATAGGACCTCTTAAAGGAATGGATGGCAGCTTGATAGAAAATGGTGAGGAAATTAGTAAGGAGTTAAATAAATACTTCTTCTCCGTATTTTTTCAGGAAGAGTCGGGTAGGGAATTGGAGCCAGTACAGATCTTTAGGGGACAAGAGGTTGATAAATTAAGTGAAATAGCCATAAGTAGGGAAGTAGTTAGCAAGGAAATAGATAGACTTAAAAAGACTAAATCTCCAGAGCTGGACGACATTTTTCCGAGGATTCTTAGGGAATGTAGAGAACTCGTTGAGCCCATTGCGATGATTTTTAGAGAATCCCTAGACACAGGAGTAGTAACTAGGCTATGGAGGCAGGCAAATGTAGTTCCTATATTCAAAAAAGGAGATAAGGCAGAAAGTAGTAACTACCACCCAATTAGTTTAAAATCAGTGGTAGGCAAGATGTTAGAAGCTATCATAGCAAGGGCAATTAGAAGACATTTAGATGAACACAAGCTAATTAGACATAGTCAACATGGTTTTAGCAAGGGGAAGTCATGCCTGACAAATTTATTATCCTTCTATAGGAAAGTATTTGAAACCATTGATAAGGGGGACGAGTATGATATAGTTTATTTGGACTTCAGTAAGCCTTTGACAGAGTACCCCATAGGAGACTGTTAAGTAAAGTTAAGTTAAGGGAACAGAGGGTACAGATCAATGGGAAGAAATCAGAATGGGGTAATGTCACTAGTGGGGTACCACAGGGATCAGTACTAGGACCGTTGTTATTCATCATCTATATAGATGACTTAGAGACAGGAATAAACAGTGATATCAGTAAATTTGCCGATGACACAAAGATAGGAAGACCGGTAAAGAATTTAGATGATGCTAGGATGCTGCAGGACGACTTAAATAGTCTGTACGAGTGGTCAGAGAAATGGCAGATGCAGTTTAATGTTAACAAGTATAGCATTATGAGCGTAGGTAAAGATAATAGGCCTGTAGACTACACATTAAATGACAATACCTTAGGAAGGTCATATAGTGTGAGGGACTTAGGAGTTCAAATAAGCAGTGACTTGCGCTCCAAGGAACAGTGTATTATAGCTAGAAATAGGACCAAAAAGATACTGGGATTTATTAGTAGGTGTGTGACAAATAGGAGTTCTGAGATAATTCTGAGGTTGTATTTAGCGCTAATTAGACCCCACCTAGATTATGCAGTTCAATTTTGATCCCCTTATTATAAGAAGGATATAGGCTCTTTGGAGGCAGTTCAGAGAAGAATGACCAAGATGATTCAGGGGCTGAGAAATTTACCATATAAAGATAGATTAAAACGACTTATCTCCACTCCCTAGAGAGAAGGAGGGCAAGAGGGGATATGATTGAGGTTTTCAAATGGGTAAAAGGAATTAATAAGAGAAACATTGATCAGGTTTTAGAATTTAGTAGCCAGGATAGGACACGTGGAAATGGGTACAAGCTAGAAAAACTTAGATTTAGGACAGACCTAGGTAGATATTGGTTCACTAATAGTCATGAACGATTTGAATAGGCTGGGGAGACAGGTAGTAAGTGCTGAGTCAGTAGATAGTTTTAATAGACGGTTGGATCAGAGTATGGATAGGGATGACAGGTGGGATGGCTAAATATTGGATTATTCCAAGGGTGGGGGATAAGGAACTGCCTCATGTAGGTCATTAACTGGCCTCTTGCAGTCTCCTCATTTCTTATGTTCTTATGTTCTACTTACTTGTGTTTTTCCGCCAAAGTAGCCAAAGTTCCTTTTGGCACCATTGCGTCAATTTCAGCATGCAATTTGCTCTGAATGTGTGGATGGGCTGCCAGGTAGCAACACAACCAAGTGAAGGTGATGGCAGTGGTCTTAGTCCCAGCGAAGAACATGTCAAACACAATAAAAGCCAGATCCCTGTCTGATAGAGAAAAGATCCAGAACAATTAAATAAATCAGAAAGATTTAAGAATGGCAAACATTTGTATTAATGTCCAAATTATAAGAAAACAATACATGGGATGTGGTTTTGATTTAATGTCGATAAGGAAAACAGAAAAAGAGGATAAGATGTTCTTCAAAATATATATGAATGACTATAGGAAATGGATATGGTTGTGTTGAACACCTTCAGCAAACTTACCACTGCAGGTAGTGTCCGGATCGTCTTTCTTCTTCTCCATTTCCAGCAAGTAACTATCAATCAGGTCTCGTGGGTTGTCTGGATCTAAGGTGGACCGGTGACCATCGATTTCATCCTGAACAGCCAATGTATTATAACCATCACGTCTTCAAACACATGAATGCATCTAAATTTAAATTACACTTTAAATTCAAAAGATGATCGATGGTCAAACATTCATGGAAATATTTCTATATTACTAAAAAGGTCTTCGTTAATTAAAAAGTGTCACACGCTTGTCCAACAGGACAGTCTAAGCTCATGAGTTCAAGCAATGTCATCACAATAATTACCATCAGCAGCAGCAGCAGTTGTGCCACTACATCAACTAAACTACGAAACTACAACACGATAAATCACAGCTCACGTAAAAGTAACGGAAGAACTTTTCCTTCATCAACATCATTTCATGATGTTTTATTAGACGTTTAAAGAGGAAGTCCGGCATGATATTTTCCAGCCACGGCATGAAGTTTTTGAAGGCCATACCGTTAGATAGTACATCAAAACTGTTCAATAATTTCACAAACTCCTTAAATCTTTCGTCTTGTGCATCGAAATGTGTGCCTGTGGGGACAAAGAGCAACCATTAATCATATATTATTCATCAATGATCTCCTAAATCTAATTCAATGCCCTATCCAGTCCTATGCTGATAACACCACCTTGCATTTTTCAACGTCGTACAACAGACGCTCAACCCAACAAGAATTAATTGATTCAAGCGAGATGCTATAGGACGTCTAACTTCTGATCTTTCACTAATTTTTGATTGTGGCAGAGCAAACCTGGTTCTGTTCAATGCCTTAATTAAAATCTCAATTTATACAACTATCTACTCGACATAACCTTCCAAGTAACTATCTCCTCTTCTTCAATGACACTCAACTGTCCCTCTCTTCCACATTAAACACACTCGGTCTATCCTTTACTGAAAATCTAAACTGGCAATTTCATATCTCTACTCTTGCTAAATCAGCTTCCAAGAAATTAGGTGTCCTATGGCGTCTGTGTCCTTTTTTCTCTCCCTCCCAACTGCTTGCTCTGTATAGGGGCCTTATCCGCTCATGTATGGAGTATGGTTCTCATGTCTGGGGGGATTCAACTCACACGCTTTATCAAACAGGGTGGAGTCTAATCCTTTTCATCTCATCAACTCTCCTCCTCTAACCAACGAATTGTTGCATCTTTATCTTTTTTCTACTGCGATTTTCATGCTGACTGTTCTTCTGAACTTGCTAACTGCATGCCTCCACCCCTCCCGTGGCCTCGCTGCACAAACCTTTCTACTTTTTCTTATCCCTATTCTGTCCATCTTTCTAATGTAAGAGTTAAACAGTATCTTCACTCTTTCATCCCTTACACTGGTAAACTTTGGAATTATTTTCCTTTGTCTGTTTTTCCACCTGTCTATGATTTAAACTCTTTCAAAAGAGGAAACTCAAGACACCTCTAATGTTAACTGAACCTCCACCCTTTTCTTCTATTTCTCCTACTTTCCTCTTTACAGGGTCTGGCGACAAGCGGAATTTTTTAAAACTTAATTTTGTTGTCTCTTATTAGCCAGTACCCTTTCAATGTAAAGAAAAAAAAAAAAAATACACACACACACACACACACACATATATATATATATATATATATATATATATATATATATATATATATATATATATATATATATATATATATATATATATATATATATATATATAGTGCAGTGGTCAGCGTACGGGCATGACAACCCAGGGTCCCGGGTTCGATCCCCCGATATCGGTTGGCCACTTTTCTATCTTTGCTATTACCACCGAGTGGCCAAAAATTACCCAGAATTGCTGCCAAACTGTCATCAAAATGGGACCTGTAATGTTTATATGCTTTGTGGCAGTGCAGCAGTTAAGCCTCATCATCAGAGAAAACGTGGGAAATTAGAGGCGTCACTATAAAAATAAAAATAAAAAAACCTGAGCCACTAACAGGCGGAGGCCGACCATCAATAAGCCTCCATCAATGCCTACCGGCTACAAAAGGTATATGGTGTAGAAAAAAAAAAAAAAAAAAAAAAAAAAAAAAAAAAATATATATATATATATATATATATATATATATATATGTATATATGTATATATGTATATATATATATATATATATATATATATATATATATATATATATATATATATATATATATATATATATATATATATATATATATTGTACATTAACACATAAAAGATGGAATTTCATTGACAAATACTATAATAATAATATTCATATGTAAAATACAGCAAATCTACATGACGATGACCATCAGGTAATGAAAATATTCATTCAGTATTGTCGGTCCACATTTGATAACATTGGCCACCAACAGCCTCAAACAATTCACAAGCACAAAACAGAAGAGTTCCTCCTGGCATAGCTAAACAAAGCCCTCTCACCTCTAACAGCCCCATCAAATTCTTTATAGTCCTATCAACATCCCCACAACCCCTTTCCTGCTCAGTCCCCACTCACTTGCAACCATCTGCCAGATCACGTTGATAATAGTCACATGAAGCTGATGGGGAATCTCTCCGGGTGTTCCTGCATCCTTAGCGAGGCACTCCCGTAGCTTCAGCGCCTGCTCCTGCACTGCTTCCACCATCTTGGACTTGCCCATGCCCAGGTCACGCAGCTGCCGTATAACAAATCTTCGGTTGTTGTGCCAAAGAGCGCCATTACTCGGTTCGATTCCTGAAAGAAAATGTAATGTTCTGTTAACCTTTACTACTATCAACAAGTCAATATATAAATCCAAAATTATACATCAATATATTCATTATTTGTAAGTTTAAGGAATCAGGTAGTATATGTTCAGTGTGTTCAGGAAGACAGTCAGTGTTGAAGCAATACTATGGTCACTGCACATTGACAAAGAATTGTTAAGAAGTCTCACCGACGGCAGGATCCTCAAAAAACTTGAAGGTCTCCCAATCTGGTCTGTCGCTAATCTCAGGTTTGGAGAAAGCTTCCTTCACCAGCTTGTAGCTGTTCAGAAACACCATTACCTGTGTCCCCATCCTCCACCTGCATTGAGAAGGCAAATTTGTTCAAAAACATTGTGCAAGGAATCATCCAACTTCAGTTAACCTTCATTAAAAGAAACAGACAGTTATAATTATATAGTTGGCCTTACATATTCAGTTGAGTTATTCCCCATCAGTGTGATAACCTGTGGATATGTTTAACTGTTTTCCACCAAGCTACACAGCTGTAATGCAGCCTTGCTAATATCAGGAGTTACAGCTTCATCACACAGCCGCATTACCTATCACAGAATGAGTCTTATTAGTTGTCCATACAAACACTCACACAAAAATGTCTCCATGCTGTTTCTGAAGGTCTTTCACCTGCTCTACGACGGACTTTCTGGTCAATGGTATGTAACCCACAAGAGGAAGGCCCCACCTGCCTGAGGGAGAGCACGAACAACTAGGTACATTATGAATTTTAATGTATAGTATTGGTGATGGAAAATATGACTTATCACAACATTAGATTGCACAGATAATGAAACTCATACCATCAAGTTACATTTACTACATACAGTGAGTTTTTTAGTAGAACAAAGTGTACATGTCTCACTACGTCAAATGTGGAACGCACTGAGAGAACAGAGAAGTACTAACCTGGAGGAAGTCCTGGAGGTTTTCTGAAACTCTTCCACAGCAGAAACAAGAGCCCAGCAAATAACAGTAACTCCAACATCATCTTTGTTGCCTGTCAGCGAGGGTTGGCAAGCAAGATTTTTGAAATAAAATAGTACAGAACTAAGGGTTCAATTATCCATATAAGGAAACATTTCTTTCATACTTGACACTGTATTTATCTAATAATGATGCTGTGAATAAAGCTATCAGCTGAACGTCAGTCTGGGAAGCACAGACTTGACTCAGTACTTAGTAAATCTTTCTAATGGTGATGCAGCACATGGTTCTTGTATATATTCATTAAAACATAAGAATATAAAGGAGCTGCAAAAAGCCAGCAAGCCCGTACGTCGTCATGATTGGATGGGAAAAAAATGACACTGGAGACATTACAGTTGAATTGTTTGTTTTCTTCGCCACACAAAGCAACCTAATTGAATTTGACCAAAACCGTAAAAACAATACATGCATAACTAGTCATACATGCTTGTACAAACCTATAAGGCTTGTAAACTTGTTCAAAGATAAACAAAAATAACGTGATATAAAGGTCAAATAATTCCTCTCCATCTCAATTGTACAAATTAACTTACCACTTCCTGTACCGTCACGAGCACTGCCAAGCGTCTCTCCACTGGTTCACTTATAAGGATACTGATAATTTGATAAATTGTTCAGATATGCTTCAGCTTGCGAGCCGAGCTCAGCCAATCACAAAGCAGTGCTTCCCGAGCCTTGTATCTATAACCCCTACCCCCCTTTGATGCGCTTTGTAGGTCCAGCCGAACCTCTGATTGCGGGTATGGGGGAGTATTTGTTTACAAACAACTGAAGGACGGAGCCTCAGAATCTTAGATTTCCATTGCCGCTGTGGCATGCCCGTAGTGATGGGCATTCCGGCTCTTTTCAGAAAATCGAGTCTTTCGTTCTCGTTCACTCAAATATTTTTTTGAAGTAGTTCCACATATTCTGTTTATAGTCTTTATAATTTAAAGGAATTTTAGCTTTCAATACCTATTATCATTTAAATCATTTTAAAAGGCGTATCAGCTAGTGTAGTTAGATTTTTTATTTTACTCACAGGTAATGAAAAAAAAATTTGCTACATTATATAAAGAGTAATTTCATTTTTAAATGTCGCAACAGAAAGTTTGGTTCATATTCACTCTTTGTCTATTCGTAGTCATTGTACGTGTACCTTATTGATTATAGTGCTCGACCTACAACACACACACACACACATACACACACATACACACACACACACACACACACACACACACACACACACACACCATACACAGACAGATAGACCGACAGACAGACACACACACACACACACACACACACACACACACACACACACACACACACACACACACACACACATAATATCTATTTGCTTTCCTATCTAATATCTATCTATCTATCTATCAAAGAGAGAGAGAGGGAGAAAGAGAGAGAGAGAGATATGAGAGAGAGAGAGAGAGAGAGAGAGAGAGAGAGAGAGAGAGAGAGAGAGAGAGAGAGAGAGAGAGAGAGAGAGAGAGAGAGAGAGAGAGAGAGAGAGAGAAGCTATTGTTATCGTTCCAAAACTTTTAGCGCGGGACAAGGACGATAAGCCTCTCTCTCTCTCTCTCTCTCTCTCTCTCTCTCTCTCTCTCTCTCTCTCTCTCTCTCTCTCTCTCTCTCTCTCTCTCTCTGATAGATAGATAGATATTAGATAGGAAAGGAAATAGATATTATGTTTGTGTGTGTGTGACCATGAACGAAAAATTGTCTGAGTCTGAGAGAGAGAGAGAGAGAGAGAGAGAGAGAGAGAGAGAGAGAGAGAGAGAGAGAGAGAGAGAGAGAGAGAGAGAGAGAGAGAAGCTATTGTTGTCGCTCCAAAACTTTTGGCGCGGGACAAGGACGATAAGCCTCTCTTTCTCTTTCTCTCTCTCTCTCTCTCTCTCTCTCTCTCTCTCTGATAGATAGATAGATATTAGATAGGAAAGGAAATAGATATTATGTTTGTGTGTGTGTCTGTTTGTCTGTGTGTGATGCTTCCAATTTAATCTCAAATAGGCCTACTGAATGTACCTTTTTTTTTGTTATGTTTAGTCTGCCCTTAGATCCTGTATTCCCAAGGGGGTACTGCATTATATAAATGTTTTTACTCACATCATTCATACTTTCATACTATATGTTTATATTAAGGTTTATATTAGAATTGTTTTTCCAAACTTTCAAATCCTATGCAGTCAACCCCTCCCACCAGACAGTTTTCTATGGAAAGAAATTAATATCATAATCTAATCACTATTAATAGTCATTAACTTGTCAAAATGCTCTCCATAGTCTAATATAATTAACCTATTTAGTTATCTTCCCACAAAACTTTGTTAAGGATGACGTAATATTGCATCATGTGAGGCGATCATGCCTCGAGGCCCGGGACGTGCTAAAAGTCACGTAGACAAAAATGTTCCCTTATATAGTAATCCAGAGATCAGGTTCAATAGATATCTAAATGTCACTTATTTAGCGTAAAAATTAATTTCCTATAAACTAATAACTATTTCACGTCTCAATAATCAATTAATAATAAGATCAAAGGAGGAATATCCTCGAAACCCCCCCCTTCCCCCTTCTCATCTCCCGCCTTTTTCCCAGACAGCGTCACTCGTGGTACACCCTTGATTGTGTTCGCAGGTGAGTGACATCGCTCTCGAAATCCCTCAATATTTGTGAAATTCAATGCCTCTCGCCATTATTATATAGTCCACAATCTTCCCCAGTAGTCTGACAATACATGTAAACCCCTATTGATATCTATTATAAGTGGATAATATCAATTTCCTTCTCTTAAAGAAGGACAACGTGGTTTCAAAACCGCATGGTCCCCTATTCTCTACAAAATATTTCATGGTGTACAATATATATTTTTCCCGGTAATCTCTATGTTATTGTGACTGTGTATTAACTTCTGAGTTAAGGAAGTGAATTATACTGATTCGTGGTTCACCCTTCATTGTGTTCGCAGGGAAAGAATGCCTCCACGACAGTTACACCAATTTCTCATTTACTTTCTTTTGTTTTTGTAGTTAAATGAACGGCTAGAAAGCCACTGCCAAATTTCCAAGTTAAGCTTTAGGAAACTATGTGTCACGTAAGACGGTCTGATAGACCCAGCCCATGTATCCAGGAATAGGAATCGCGTATTCCTACTTAGTGAGGAAGAGTTATACTATGTATGCATAAACAGAAACATTGAGATCACCTTACTTTCGGAAATCCCCTGAGAAAAGGTTCTTTAACTGTTCTCAGGCCCAGTTACAAAATTATAACATTTTTAAGGTGATATTTTTCAGGGAAGGGAGTCAAGGGTATAATGTATAATGTGTGAAGAGCTTGGTATCTCGAGGTGAGATATGTATTGCCAACTCTGTATTTATTTTCTTTTTGAGGAAGGTGAAGTTTTTCTGCCATGAGCCATTAAGTTGTCTGATACTATAACTAAGCCGTGTTTCTAAGACTCAGTGATCAGCCTGTGATATTCAAAGTATACATTAAATAAATAACTCAAGTAAAATCTGAGAAAGTGATTCTGTGTTAATACTAACCTCCGTTTGGTGTGGTAATGTTAATAGGGAGGTGCTCAACACTCTTGAAAAAGGATATGAAACAAATCCACGAATCCATGTGCCTTATTGAAACTCAGTCCACTCTACCAAATAACTAAATTGTTAAATCAGTTCCCCTTTTCTTTTCATTGGTCGCCTATATTTCCCTGGTAGTAATTATTTTCTCTTTCGAATATTTTAACTTCCCTTTAGGAAGAAATTAAATTCCCTGAGAATCCCCTAATTCTCATTAAACCTTTGGGGGTGGTGGCAGCTTTCTTTCCTTAATATCCAGGGAAATATCCAACATCAGGGACCATTAATTAATATAATTAATCAAAGTAAATATATTTTTAATTGCCATGAGAGTTCCCCATTCGAAGTTAATTTAATGACAAGGCACCACACTGGTGGTCCTTCAGCAGTGAAGTGAAAGTAAAACAAATTAATTAAATAAAGAATAGAATAACAGAAATTTACAACTAAAATAAATAAAAAATAACGCCCCCGTCCCCCCCCCGGGCACCACATGTGTGTGTGTGTGTGACCATGAACGAAAAATTGTCTGAGTCTGAGAGAGAGAGAGAGAGAGAGAGAGAGAGAGAGAGAGAGAGAGAGAGAGAGAGAGAGAGAGAGAGAGAGAGAGAGAGAGAGAGAGAGAGAGAGCGCGCGCGCGTGGGAACTGCTGGCGGTTACTGTTACGTACTCACCACCCGTCAAATTATCAACGTAGTTAACTTGTCTTTTGTCGCGTAAATATTAGTCGTACAGAAAAAATGCATTTAAGCTAATTGATGTAATTTTAAAAGTTCTATCAAATCATGTAATTTAATCTAAATTTACGCCAAAACCTTTTTCTCTTTTATTGTTTTCATTATTTATAAACTGTTTACGTATTCTGATGGTCCAAAAAAAAAAAATTATTTCCTTACTTTAACTATTCGCAGATTTTTTTACTTAAACTCCATAGTTTTCGTTTTTACAAAACGAAACGTTAAATACTAGTTTGACAAAAATTATGTTCAATAGTTATTTTCTCATCTTCAAATGGTCTTTCAGCTGGTGTAGTCTGATTTTGAATAACGCTAATAGTTAAGGGAAAAAAATTTTAGATGGTCATTTATCATTGAGTTTCATTTTAAATAGAATGAAAAGGAAAGCTTGTTTTATTTAATTTCATCACTGATTTGAATTCTTTATGCCTTATTCACTCATAACCTCTAGTGTGTGTGTGTGTGTGTGTGTGTGTGTTTGGTGTTATTTAATACAATGTGTCTTTATATTGTGATCTGATAGTATTAGTTATTCATTCACTTCTTATTTTGGATATCAACTATTTTTTTTCCATTCAGATTCTCTTTCTTTTATATAATGTCTCTTTTTCTTCTTCTCTAATACAAGTTTTCTTCAATAATTCACGTTTTTTTTTCAATGTTCTGAGTCAATTATTTTCTTTCACAACTCTTAATTGAATAATGTTACAAGTCACTTCACTTTAAATCAAAATCTACACACACACAGCTCCTCTCTCTCTCCCATGTATCTGTGTGTATTTATCTAGTTGTATTTACCTAGTTGTAATTTACAGGGTTCGAGCAAGGCTCATTATGTCCTGTCTCCATAACTATATTTATCCAACTTTTCCTTAAATGTATGCACACTGTTTGCTGTGACAACTTCTTCACTCAAGCCATTCCACATATCCACCGTTCTATGAGGAAAACTGTACTTCCTGATATCCCTCAAACAATGACTCTTCACAATCTTCTTAGAATGCCCTCTCGTTCTTCTGTCCACACCTCCAGTTACGGTCACTAAATCCTGTCTGTCAATCTTCTCTATGTGATTTACCATTTTGTACATCGTAATCATATCTCCTCTTTCTCTTCTCTCCTGAAATGTTGGCAAACTCATTTCTCTCAATCTCTCTTCATAGGTTAGATCTTTCAATTCCGGCACCATCTTTGTAGCTGTTCTCTGAATCCTTTCCAACTTCCTTATATATTTCTTCATATGTGGTGACCACACCACCGCTGCATATTCCAACTTGGGCCGTATCATGGTAGTTATAATTTTCTTCATCATACTTGTATCTAGATAGTGAAACGCCACCCTAATATTTGTTAGCAACCCATACGTTGAGCCAAATATCCCATTTATATGCCACTCCGGGGACAGGGTGTCTTGAATAATCACTCCCAGATTCTTTTCTTCTTTACTTTTTGTTATTAAGTTGTCCCCCAATTTGTAATCCCATGTGGGTCTTCTTTTACTCTTCCCCATCTCCAACACATGACACTTTTTAGCATTGAATTCCAATTTCCACCTCAGGCTCCATTCATGAATCTTATCCACATCTGTCTGCAACTCCTTATAAATCTTCCTCACTCTTTACTACCCTCATCAGCTTTGCATCATCTGCAAACAGGTTTATATAGCTACTCAAGCCTTCCTGCATATCATTCACATATATCTGGAACATGATGGGTGCCAGCACTGATCCCTGTGGTACTCCGCTTGTTACTACACTCCACTCTGAATTTGTGTCTCTGATCACAGTTCTCATTTCTCTATCCTTTAGATAATCTGTCATCCAATCCAGCACTACTCCCTTCACTCCTCCCATATGGTTCATCTTCCACAACAGTCTTTTGTGTGGGACTCTGTCAAACGCTTTCCTGATGTCCAAGTACACTGCATCCACCCAACCTTCCCTGTCTTGCACTTCATCGATCATTCTCTCGTATATAAAACTCAGCAAGTTCGTCACCCAAGATCTACCTTTTCTAAATCCGAATTAGCTCTCATTTATCACCTTATTCTCCTCCAAATAGCTTACCCATCTTTCCTTGATAACCGTTTCACACAACTTGCCCACAACACTAGTCAACGACACAGGTCTATAATTCAGCGGCTCCGTCTTTTTCCCTCCTTTATAAATCGGCACAATATTAGCTCGTTTCCATTCTCTTGGTACTTTTCCTTCCTTCAAGGAGCTGCTAATCACATCCCAGATTGGTTCCACCAATTGCTCCCTACATTCTCTTAAAGTCCAGCCCGATACTCCATCCGGTCCCATTGCTTTTCTCACATCCAACTTTTCCAATAGTTTTCCAATTTCCTGTCTTTCCACCCTTACCTCCTGCAGTCCCTCCTGCCTCTCTTCTACAATGGATTCTATAAATTCCTCTTCCACATTAAACACAGATTAAAAACTCTCGTTCATAAGTTCACTCATCTCTTTCGCTGTTTCATAAATCCGACCTTCTCTCTCCAGTTTATCAATGGTCTCCCTGCTCTTCATTTTTCCATTAATGTATCTGTAAAACAACTTAGGTTCTTTCTCACATTTCTGTACTATATCCCTTTCAAAACTTCTCTCTTCCTCTCTCCTTATTCTAACATATTCGTTTCTTTCATTTCTATACTGCTCTCTGTTGATATCGTTTCGGTTCTTCATCCACTTCTTCCATGCTTTGTCCTTCCTTTTCTTAGCTTCCACACATCTTCCATTAAACCAACTATATTTACTTTCTCTCACCCTGTACACAGGTACATACTTTTGCACTCCCTCGTTATACTTTTCCAGAAATAATTCATACTTCTCCTGTACTGTCAAGTCTTTCATCACATTCTTCCAGTCTATATTCCCAAAAAACTTCCTTAACTCTTCAAAATTTGCTCTCGCATGGTTCAACCTTCCATTTTTATGATCTTCCTTCCGTTTCATTGCCTTCATGTCCTGCATTTCCACTTCCAGTACCACATGATCACTCTTTCCAATCGGACTTGTATATTCAATAATCGGTTTGACTTCAGGTCTCTTCGTAAACACCAGATCAAGCACTGATGGTTCTTCTTCTCCTCTATACCTTGTGGCTTCGTCCACCCATTGTTCCATCGTATTCACCAGTGCCAGTTGCAACAGCTTCTCACTCCACACCCCTTCACCTCCTTTCACTTCCATTTCCTCCCAATTTACCCCTTGCAATTAAAGTCCCCCACTAATAGTACTTTTTTATTTCTCCTTATCATATCGTCCAAGCACTGCCAAACTTCCTCTTGCATCCTTCTATGCTCCTCTTGCCTCCATGCATTCGTTTTGGGTGGTACATACGTTAATATGACTCTCCTCCTCTCCCCTTTACTATTTTTTAATTACAACGCTTATCACCTCAGCCATGTCCTTCCCATACTGCACATCCTCTACATATATGTCTTTTTTAACCATAATTAGCACTCCCCCACCTCCTTTGTCTTTTCTGTCCCTCCTCCAGATATTGTAACCCTCATTCTTAAAGTTCAGTTGAACTTCTTGCTTGAGTTTCGTTTCTGCTAAGCATACCACTTCAGGTCTGTTAACTTCTAGGTAATCTTTCAATTCCAGCACTCCCGAGAGTAAACCATCAATGTTTGTATACATCACTTTCAACGCCCCATTTCCCACATTAACTTTTCTTCCTTCTACTACTGTTGTTCTCCCTCCTCTTGTGCAACCACCACCTTCCTCTCTCTCCCCCTCATGTATCATTTCCGTAGTTTCATGTCCATCACCCTCCAGTAAAATTCCTCTTTCTCGTTCCCTGTCCTCTGGTCGTTTTTTTCCTTGGTTTTTCTCCTCAAGTCCTTCTCTCTTTCTCTCTCTTCCACATTCATGTCACGTTTTATCCAGACGTTCTTGTACTCTTCTCTCTCAGCTAATTTCCCTGTTCTTGCCAAGATCCCTTCTGTCGCCACTTGTGATCTCATTCTTACTTTTAATGGTCTCTTTCCTCCCTCCTTATATTTACCAAGTCTAAACACTTCTTCTATTTCTCGCTCCAGACCTTGCTCTTCATCTTGAACCAATGTTACAATATCTCTCACCATCTCTCTCTCCTCTTTCTCTCTCGCCATCTTGACTGGGTTTTTCTTTTCTTGTAGTCCAAAAATGACCATAGACTTTTTCTTCTCGACCGTGTCCCTAACTAATCCTTCCTTCTCCTTTATGACTTGTATCACTGTGTCCTTGGTCCTCTCTTGAATCTGTTTTTCTATCACTTCTTTAAAAGTTACTTTTTCGATCTCTTTTTCCTGCTTCCAAGCATTTTTCAGCTCCTCAAACTTAGCCTCGTTAACTCCCCTTTCCATCCCTCCAGCACCCACCTCCATCTTGTCCTTCATGTCCTGAATGGCGTCCTCATACTCATTACATTTGACCTTCAAAGCCTCATTTTCATTCCTTAATCCATCCACAACAGTCTCACATTCTTCACACCTTCTCTTCAAATCCCCGTTTTCTTTACTGAGTTGGTCTTGTCTCTGCAACACTCCATCCAAAATACCTTTCATTAACAGTAATTCCCTTTCAACACTCCTCAACCACTCACTGTCATCTTTCTCATCTTCAAATCCAGAAAACTCCCCTTCATCACCTGAATCCATCTTTCTAGCTGTAGGTATAGGAGACTCGTATGATAACACTTTCTCTCTAACACTGCCACTGACTACCGATGGTTTGTTTACATTTGAGGAAGGCACGTCCACCCTCTTTTTTTCCATATTTCAGTTTAAATACACACATTTACGTACTGATTTTTTGGAGACAATACTCTAGAAACCTCACTCTCCCCCTGCAATATACATATCTAGGCACGTCCTCTCTGCAGAATTCAGCAAAATTTGCGGAGCACTCCAACACACGTGCGTCTACGTGTGTGTGTGTGTAACTGACTAACTGTGTATGTGTGTATGTGTGTGTGTGTATGTGTGTGTGTGTGTGTGTGTGTGTGCGTACGTGTGTGTGTGTGTGTGTGTGTGTGTGTGTGTGTGTGTGTGTGTGTGTGTGTGTGTCCATGATTTTTCATTTCCCATTGAAATACAAAAAATATTCATCTGTTGCTGCATATAATACTGCTGACTGCCTATCATTTGATTCGTTTTGTTGTTTTCTTTCAGATAAAATGGAAATAAGTATTTCAAATCGAAATTTTTGATCGTAATGGAATAAAACAAGAATGCCAACGAGATACACACAAGGACAACAAGAACAAGATACATTCTAGAATATTCTTCGAGATTGGTGCTCTCCCCCCTAGAAAAGTTGTCTATTATTCTTTGTAAACGAAATCTTATAAAAAAAAGATGACTGTTCCGTCTATTATCGTCATTCCCATGATTTTCGAAATATCTTCAATACTTCTTGATATATTTGATAACGTTGGAAAAGAGAGAGAGAGAGAGAGAGAGAGAGAGAGAGAGAGAGAGAGAGAGAGAGAGAGAGAGAGAGAGAGAGAGAGAGAGAGAGAGAGAGAGAGAGAGAGTGTGTGTGTGTATGTGTGTGTGTGGCGCTCACAGCGCCACTTTGAGCAGTGTGCAGTTTGTGCACTTCTCAAAACACTCACTACACTGAGTATACACTACTAACACTATACTCAGTTGTTTGTGACTGACTTTGCTTTCTTCTTTTTCTTCTTCTTGAGGTGAAGATCACCACGGCCAACTTGAGAGTCCGCCGCCTCTGCACTGTCCTCCACTCCTTAGATATTTTATCTGGTCAGGCAGGGAGTTGCTGGTTGCCCCCCTGGGAGTGGCTGTGTGCAGGATGGGAGATTCATCCGGGATGCCCTGCAGGTACTTATCTAACCTTTTCTTAAAGGTGTCGGTGGTGCAGAATGTGGTGTCCCTGATGTCCCTTGGAAGACAGTTGGGCCCTCGTACATGAAGCTGGTGCTCACGATGGTCTTCATTTGTTGGCCCGTTGCCTCAACTATCCTCCTGTAGCATGTTCGGCCAAATCTTGGGTGTCTCTGGCTAGTAATTCCCACCTCGGTTTGGTACGTGGAATTTGGGACCTGACCCTCCAGAATCTTCCACACATATATTACCATGTACCTTTCCCGTCGCCTTTGAAGGGAGTACAGTCCGAGAGTCTTCAGTCTTTCCCAGTAATTTTCTGGGGAGTGGAGCTTTCTGGTGAACACCCTCTGTACCTGTTCCAGGTCTTTTATTTCCTCCAGCTTGTATGGAGACCAAAGTTGGCAAAGGTACTCCAGTATGGATAGAACGAGGGACTTCCACAGTGGGAGTAGATGGGCAGGCTCCCTTGTGTGGAATATGCGAAAGATCCATCCTGACATCCGGTTTGCTGCCCTCACTGTGTTCTCAATGTGGGTCTTGTATGTGAAGTCATTGCTGACCCACACACCGAGATCCCGAAGAGACTCGTCTTTCTCAATTTGTATCTTCCCAGTCAGATAGTTGTTAATTCTTAGGTTCTCATTTTTCCCATACCTGAGAACTTTGAATTTTTCACTGTTGAACGTCATGTTGTTTTCTGTCGCCCAATCAACAATTTTGTTCATGTCAGACTGGAGCAACTCTGCATCTCCTGGTGACTTTATTTCCTTGCTGATTCTTGTATCATCAGCAAATGATGACACATTAGAGGAGGTGATATTTTTATCTATGTCACCGATCATTATAAGGAAAAGCAGTGGTCCTAGCACAGAACCTTGTGGGACACCACTTTTTACCTCCGAGTTGTTGGATCTTTCACCATCCACACATACTGCTTGTGTTCGACCACTCAGGAAGCTGTGAAGCCACACTCCAAGTTTACCATCAATCCCCAGGTTCTTGAGTTTGTGGAGGAGGATGCCGTGATCCACCTTATCGAAGGCCTTAGCGAAGTCTAGGTAGATCACGTCTACATTGTTACCCTGGCTGACTTTACTAGGGATAAATTCTTGGTGTTCCAGCAGCTGAGACAGGCATGATCTTCCCGGTCGGAACCCGTGCTGGCCTGCGTTCATCTTATTTCTATCCTCCAGGAAAGCCATCAGTTTTTTTCTGACAATCCTCTCCAGGGTCTTCATAATGTGAGAGGTGAGGGCGACTGGTCTATAATTGCTGACTTTCCCTCGAGATCCTCCTTTATCTATTGGTGTTATGATGGCCTCCTTTAGACTTGTAAGAACTTCCCCAGTGTCCATAGATTTCCTGAAGAGTATGTTGAGGGGGGTGGAGAGCTCACTCTTACAGGTTTTCAACAGGATAGCTGGAACATTGTCTGGCCCGGCCGCAGAGTTGGGAGAAAGTTTCCCGAGTGCCTCACTGACATCAGCTAGTATGATGGGTATATTGATGATTTTATCATCTCTCGCTGCATGTGTATTGAAGAAGGTCCCTGGCGAGTGTATTTGCTTTTCTTCCAGTGGAGTGCTGAAGACTAGACTCTGTTGTAGTGTTTGGAGAGGGCTTTTGCAATATCCCAAGGTTTGTCAATCAGGTTGCCATCCTCCTCCAGGGGCCTGATGCTTGATTTTGTTGCCAGCTTCTTTTTGGCATAGGTATAGAAAAACTTGGGATTTGCTTTAATGCCTGACACGGCAAGGTTTTCTTCGTGCTCCCTTTGTGTTTCATGTGATGCCTTCAGTTTTGCTTCCACCTCCAACAGCTGATTTTCCAGTTTAGTTATGAGGCGTTGGTCTTCATGAGAAAGAAGTTTATTCTTATTTTTTCTCCGCTTCTGCATCAGGATCCTTCTGTCTCTTGGGATTTGAGTCTTCTTGTATTGAGTTTTGTTTGGGTCATATTTTTTGCACACTTCTTTTAGTGTCCCTAGGAAGATTTTTAACATTTCTCCTGCGCTGGAGGGTGAGTCATTGTGCTTTCCCACTCGACCTCGGACAACTCTAATTTAAGGGCTTCCCAATCTACTTTGTCACTAAAGAAATTTAGGTTTCTGAAATTTCTGCTGGCCCTCAGTACTGGGAGTGTTGACGTGTTGCACACTGTATTAGTGATTTTCACTTCAACAAGCTTATGGTCTGAGAAGATGGTTGGGGTAGTGTTGTAGCTGTGGATCATGCTGGGGTTGTTCACCATGACCAGGTCCAGGATATTGTTTTTGCGGGTAGGCTCTTGGATTATTTGTTCCAGTAAATAGTCTTCCATCAGAGTCTTAAGAGCTTGCGCCTGCTGTTTTTCATCCACCATCCCATCTTCTATCCGTCCAGACGGCCACTGTAATATTGGTAGGTTTAGGTCACCCATCACAATAATGTTTCTTGTTTGAGCAAAATTGTTATTCAGTACATTTTTCACATTGTCTAGCAATGCTCGGAAGCCCAAATATTTTGCTTTTGGTGGACGGTATATTGTCACTATCAATGTTTCACTGCCACACACACTCACCACTAGTACTTCAGTCTCACTGTTGGATTCACTCATCACTTTCGCTCTGGCAGCCAGGTCATTCCTTACGTACAGCCCTACACCACCATGACTACCATTTTTCCTGTCTGCCCTGTACAACGTGTAGTTGTCTATACTGATTTCTGCTGAACTAATTTCAGCCTTTAGATGAGATTCTGTTACGGCAATATACATGTATTTATTTTCCTTTACCAGTTCTGCAAGATAGGGCACTTTACTCTGATTTGTCATGGGGTACAGTCCCTGGATATTACACAGTAGGAATTTTTCTATTTTCTGGTGGCTGCCTGAGCTTTCACTATTGTTTGGTGTCAGCGAGTGAACATTCTTCTGCAGACTTGCGGTGCAGACCTCCTCAGCTTTCAACAACATGGAGAACGACACTTCTGATACATAAGTGTTCATTTTGATATCCATTTGACCCAAGTTTATACACAAAGTGAGCACATCATTTCTTGTAGCCGGTGACGCGCGACGCGCCCGACCGCCATTTTAAATCTACAGCTCAATGCTATGTTTTCTTCAATAACAAGTGTAGTTTTACATAAGCATAACATTTGTTTGTATAGACCATTGCATCTGCGTTTCTTATACCCATATTGCAAACGCATTGTTTACATTTTGCCCCGGTGTCGCGTGATCAGAGGTCTGTTATTTTCTTCAGGGTCCGCCCCAAACTGCGCATGCTCAGCAGTAGTTTGTAAAAAGTTTATTGAAAAACTAAATTAACCTAATCTAACCTAAAAACAGACCTCCGAATTTTAGATAAAATGATGTTATGTTATGTTATGTTAGTTTAGTTTATCAACAAACCTTTGTTAACAAACATTACTGCTGAGTGAACCTGATCACGCGACACCGGGCCATAAATTTACCAAGGGTTAAGTTCTCTAATGTTTTAGCTGGTGTATATACGGATATTTCGTTAGATGCCAGTGTTCTGAAACTTCGGGATGACTTAATACGTCAACGATAGTGTCAAGTTAATGAATGACGGTGTAACGTACAGTCCCCTGGAAACTGTACAAGGCTCTCTCTAACCTTCACAGTGATCGCAGGGAGAGTATACCAGACTCTTCCTAACCAAAATACCGAATCAGGCGACATATGTCACCTCCTTATTCATGGGACCTGTCATTGGCTGACCGCCAGTGACCCG
>JAXIVD010000970.1:101556-108450 GCA_036785275.1 Cancer borealis | reverse complement strand
GTTAGAGGTGAAGGCGTGTTCAAAACTCAGTCCACGATGCTATGTTGAAAGCATCTGACAAATTGCACAGAAGAAAACGCCACAGAATGCTACACTACCATGCATGGCAAGTCTGATTTAAGGAACTGTGCGGCGAAGCATCGTGTGGTGTCTGGCCAACGTCCACCTCGAGGCCGACGCCCTTCGATGAGAGTTCGGCCGGTTTTGAACGGTTTGGAGGCAGCGGTCGCACACCTTCCTTCTCCTGCTGTTGCTGAATGCCGAAAAATGTGGCAGTGTTATAAAACCGGACTGCGGATGGGAGTGAAAATAACTTGGGTTGCTTCACCACGTTTTCACGAAGAGGTGTTTATTAAAGCCTCCCGTTTCCAGCATCAGTCTGAGGGAGAGGCCGTCCTCAATAGCCACAAGTAACCCATGCCCACGTTCCTCCCACACTCTCCCACGCCGATGTTGAATGTAGGGAGAAATCAGCGCAGCAGTGTACCCAGGTTAGGTTGTTCATTAAACGATAACCTACAAGTATTTTAAAGTGAAGATCAGTGTGCCCGCAGGCAGCGTTGAGCTAGTGGGAGGGTTTATCCACCCACCTCCTTGGCTCCTCCCTTACAACCTCGCTACTCTGTCTGCCCTTTCTTCTTTTCAGTAATACACATCAAGAGTCTTCTTCTGAGCTGCATTTATGAAATAATCATTTCTCCAATGAAGAAAAAAGAAGAGAACACATAAACACCTTGTAAATAATAACATAGATAATAGAAATAATGAGACATCTGGGCTGGATCTGGCGTTCGAATGGCACTGGGGCAGGAACTTGCTTAAACATCTTGCTCTCCAAACGACAAGTGTTTCCTCAGGGTGAGAATGACTGGCTGTTTATGTTGTCGTAAAAAATAAAAACGATGCTCATGCTACAACACATGGCCAGGTGAGAGTTCAGGGAGCTGTTGACAACACAAGTGGTGATAAGGAGACACTGGAGGATTCACTTAGTGCACTTCAGATGTGTTACGTTACGTAGATATCGAAACTTGTTTTTATCTTAAAGCAGGAATACAAGACCAACACGTGCAGGCCTGGTTTAGCGACACACAGCATAGCATTAAAACTGAGTGTAGAAAGAAAAGTAAGTACTAAGATACAGGTGTTGAACCCAGTGTGAGATTGAATGAATCCTCCTCCACACCCTCTGATACATCCGTTAGTCTCTCCCTTACCGCTACCGGGGAGGAAGGGTGCAGAGGGGAGGACGGGGTGCGGGAGGTGTAGGAGAAAGATGCGTGATATTTACATGGGACATAGTGGGGAGTGAGTACGTAGCTGGATGCGGCAGAAAACGTGTCAACGGCTTGGAAGCAGACGGAGAAAATTAAAGTGAGGTTTTGCGCCATTCCAGATAATACTAAAGTGGCGAAATGTTGGTAATTGAGTTTTTTTTTTTCCTCTTCCATTTCCTTTTACGGTGCCGACTCCTCCTCTCACTCTCACGTCAAAAGGTCAAAAGAAACACTCGACAAACGGAGGCATAGTGTGGTGCGGACGAGTGACTCCCAGTGGCCCGTCAAACTCAGCTCCTACAATGACCCAACTTAATTAGCTTTGACCCCAACGCAGAGGGAGAGAGTGAGTCGCCTTTCATCGGTGCAAATTACAGGACTTGCTAAATACAAACTTGAACACTGGTTTTCCTTTCTTCTCTCTCTCTCTCTCTCTCTCTCTCTCTCTCTCTCTCTCTCTCTCTCTCTCTCTCTCTCTCTCTCTCTCTCTCTCTCTCTCTCTCTCAATACCAGACTACAGGTATCAAGACAGTGTACTGGAAGACTTTTGACCTATACGAAGGGAGTGTGGAGACCATTGTCGCTGGAGCGTGGCGAGGGAGAAAACCTTCACTGCCTTAGTACCCCAGCGGCAACAGGGAGGAGGTGGAGGAGGAGGAGGAGGAGGAGGAGGGAGGAGGAGGAGGAGGAGGAGGAGGAGGAGGAGGAGGAGGAGGAGGAGGTGGTGGTGGTGCTGGTGGTGTAGGGAGAGGGAGGGAGAGGAAGGGAGATGAAGGGAGTGGGAGGGAGTGAGAGGAGGAAGCAGAGAGGGAGAAGGGAGTAGAAGAAGGGAGGGAGGCTGGGAGGGAGACGAGACAACCCTCTCAGCTTCCTGGCTCCACCCGAGGCTATCTGACCAGCTGGGTAGTGGGGCCCTGAAGAAGTGATGGAGGGGGAGAAGGCTAATGATGATAACGAGAAGAGAGAGAGAGAGAGAGAGAGAGAGAGAGAGAGAGAGAGAGAGAGAGAGAGAGAGAGAGAGAGAGAGAGAGAGAGAGAG
This sequence comes from Cancer borealis, assembly GCA_036785275.1. Taxonomy (NCBI): domain Eukaryota; kingdom Metazoa; phylum Arthropoda; class Malacostraca; order Decapoda; family Cancridae; genus Cancer; species Cancer borealis. Next base: position 106,134 of record JAXIVD010000970.1, on the reverse strand, counting down.
AGAGAGAGAGAGAGAGAGAGAGAGAGAGAGTAATGGTTTCTATAATAACTCTAGAGTATGGAGAATCACAAAAGGGAGCGAGAAGAAAGAAAATATATGCGGGGATAAAGAAAATGAGACGACCCTAAAATGAAGTAAAAAATAATGATGACGAGAGATAAGGAGAGTAAGATGGAGAAGGAAGGAAGGAGGGCGTGGAAGGGTGGAGGAGGAAGTGATGCAAATACTTGGGTGAACTGTGAACATACGGAATGCTGAGAGGGAGGAGAAAATGGAAGATGTTAACAGAAGAAGATGAAGAAGAAGAAGAAGAAGAAGAAGAAGAAGAAGAAGAAGAAGAAGAAGAACATAAAGATAGATAAAGAGGGATATAAGTAGGAAGGTGACACAATCCACTAAGACAGAACAAAAAAAGGGTAATTTAGCCTAGTCTCTTCTCCTCTTCTCACACTCCTCTCACCTCCACTGATTATACTTAGCTTGACCTACATGGTTAATTGCATTACACGGCCACTTAACGCACCGTCCACCTTTGACTCATCCCTACGCTTGGAAACAGGTAGTATAAAATGCGATAAAAAAACAGCAATAAAAGATAGATGAATAAACATAAACACAAGATCAGCAAACGTTTCCCGTTACAAGAATTATGCTAAGTGGCTAAAAAAAACGTGTTGAGAGAGAGAGAGAGAGAGAGAGAGAGAGAGAGAGAGAGAGAGAGAGAGAGAGAGAGAGAGAGAGAGAGAGAGAGAGAGAGAGAGAGAGAGAGAGAGAGAGAGAGAGAGAGAGAGAGAGAGAGAGAGAGTAATTGACTTTTTTAATGACCCCAGAACATTCAAGCTCTGAGTCACATCACAGCGATGCCGAAGAAACGCAGAGAAATAAATACAGTTACTCAGAGAAAATGTCACGCAGAGAAGAAAGGGGAGGAGAGGGAGGTCTGAGGGGACACAAAGGATGCCTCGAGTGTCCATTGTGTTTTAAAATGTCGGCGATATGAAGAAAGTGGAGCTCTGACAACTACCTCTTGGTGCACCGGTGGCTAAGGCAAGAAAGACCGAGAGGATAGATAGCTCAACACACACACTGATACAGATTGATATGGAGTCAAAGGAAAACATACAGACAGACGCATACGCACACACACACACACACACACACACACACACACACACACACACACACACACACACACACACACACACACACACACACACACACACACACACACACACATGATAAGAAATTAGAAGGATTTCAACTGCACCCACATCGGATCAGTGAAGCGTAGCGACAAGAGGAGACGAGACGGCAGGTGTGACGGCCAGAAAAATAGTTAAGTCTCGACGATGTTCCATGTACTAAAGAAAAAAGAAGAAGAAAATAACATGGAAAAGACTTACGTATAATTAAGACCTATACTAACAAGGCAAGATTTTTTCCTTTCATTAATAGACAACCTTATTACTTGACCGAAACAATGTAATATGAATGGTAGAATGGAATGAAATGTTAAAAAAAAAAGTTAACGACGCTGCTTATGTCAAGACAAAAAGACCTTCCCTAATTAGATTGAGCCTCGTGTAGGGAACCTGCCTGAAGGGGTAGTGACATTGGAAAACTTTCTTCCTCATATGACCTTCCTCTTTTTCTTTGGAAGCCTTGTGTGTGTGTGTGTGTGTGTGTGTGTGTGTGTGTGTGTGTGTGTGTGTGTGTGTGTGTGTGTGTGTGTGTGTGTGTGTGTGTATGACCTGCAGACAGTGGGTTTCCGAGTGTACTCACCTGTGGACACATCTTGCACTGGTACTTCCTTGCTGATCCATTATTGGGCGGGTTCTGTCCGATGCCTGGAGGTGTGGGCGGCATCTTGGCGGCATTGATGGGCTGAGGGACGATGAGCATGGAGGGCGTGGACACCGTGGGCGGTGATGCGGACGACGCCGACCCGTTACTGCGGGCGTAGAGGGACGCGGGTCCCATGTTGTGCGGGATTTCGAGTCCTCTCCCATCCAGCCGGTCGTCTAGGTTATTTGGGTGACCTGTGGAGGAAGAAAGGAAGGGTCAGCGCCTCACAGTGACTCTCCCTTAACCTACATTACCGTGGGCGTCTTGTTGCCACTCAGTGTGACTCACTTTAAACCCGATGATTAACGGTCGCGGGCGTGCGTACGTGCGTACACACACCCGCGTACACACACACACACACACACACACACACACACACACACACACACACACACACACACACACACACACACACACACACACACACACACACACACACACACACACACACACACACACTTTCTGTATAAAAAAACATGTGATTTAACTTTCTTAAAGGAATAATTTACCACCAACCACAAAGGAAATAACATGACATATTAAAGACAACATACAACAAAGTAAATGCATCAATAAGGAAACAGTTCGTGAATTTCAGAAATACGAAAATCAATCTTCTCTTTTGATCAGAGAGAACCACAACAACATAGCCTGTGTAGGAGAACAGCCTCTCTACCTGTTCTCAGCATCCTAAGGGGAAGGGCTGTTCATCTGAGGGAGGAACCATCAGGTAATCCCCCAAGTGTTTACCCCCATACCTCTCCCCCCCTTGCCTGGAACTCGTTTACGTCAGGGCTCCATCATGTCAGGGCAACATTTTTCACCATCTCTCTCTCTCTCTCTCTCTCTCTCTCTCTCTCTCTCTCTCTCTCTCTCTCTCTCTCTCTCTCTCTCTCTCTCTCTCTCTCTCTCTCTCTCTCTCTGTCTCTCTCTCTGGGCCTCAAAGGTTACGCAACGCAGATACAGTTTTCTCTCTCTCCTTTCTCTCCTCCTCTCTCTTTACCGCGCTGTGTGACTGCCCTTCCCACTCTCCCCTTCCTACTCATTTTTCGTCACTCTGGTCTTACATTTATTCCTCTTTTCCTTTATTGATACCATCCAACTTTTTTTTATTAACTCTCTCTCTCTCTCCCTCTCTCTCTCTCTCTCTCTCTCTCTCTCTCTCTCTCTCTCTCTCTCTCTCTCTCTCTCTCTCTCTCTCTCTCTCTCTCTCTCTCTCTCCTCTCTCTCTCTCTCTCTCTCTCTCTCTCTCTCTCTCTCTCTCTCTCTCTCTCTCTCTCTCTCTCTCTCTCTCTCTCTCTCTCTCTCTCTCTCTTTCTTTCTCTTTCACTTCCCACCCACTCTTAACCTCTCCATCTCCTGTGTCCCTTGTCTTTATAATAATTACTTTAACTCATTTTCTTATGCTTCTTGTCCTCTGCTCCCTCGTCTCTGTTCTCAGTCATCATGATTCTTCAGTCTTCATTATGTCGTCTCACCCTTCCTCTTCCTATTCCGTCCCCTTCTTCTTTCCCTCCATAATTACTTTTAAATTACTGTTCATCGCAATTATTGTTCATGATCATTTGTCCTCAAGATTACCTTTCCCTCCTTAATATGTTCTTGCTGTTGATCCTTCTCTTCTTCTTCCTACTTTTTCCTCCTTCTCTTCTCCTTCATTACCATTTTCATCCTTTTCTACTTCATTTCATTGGATTACTCTCCTCCTTTACATGTCATCGGTCTGTACTAACTGATGGATCATACTCGCACGTCTCCATTTTCTCAATAGTCATCATCTATAACTCTCGAATCTAGTTCCATGACCAGAGTTTCCCATGTATGACTCTGCTGGTCGGGCCAAAGTTATTTTCATTCTTATAATTACTTTCAATCTAATTAATTTACTCATATACTTTCTCCGTGGCTTGGAGAAGAAAAAGGATGAAGCAGGTCCTGGAATTGCCAAGGGAGGAGGGAAACAGGGAGGGAGTAACGCCCCATCAGTTCTATTATAAATTCACAGCCACGCGCATCTGCTCCGCCGTCAAAGGGGAGACAGCTCATAGCTTTCACTCACTCCACTTCGCCCGGATTTAAAGTCGCTCGCCTTTGGCTGTTGGCTGCTTGTCACTCTATTTGTTCAGGTCACTTTCGACCATGCAACGTGACTAGGTGCCGCTCTCCTCCTGCTCCCCACGAAGGGTGAAAGGAAGTAATCGTATGTCGAACTTTCTGAAAATTGAATGAATATCTAAACATACGTAAACAAAATAAACATTAAAAAAAAAAATTGTACTTGACATCCTTGGATCCGGTTCCTAATACGCATCTAAACTCAATTTTTTTTTTAGGTTAGTTAATGTTAACCAAGCACGTTTCTTTAGATTGTTTAAGGAAATAGTAATTGATAAGATAAAGGCTGCATTGTTGCGCATTTTGTATTCCAATATAAATATTTCATACTCAAAATCATCTTGCAATAGTATTAATAGTATAGAACCTTTTACTTCAAACAAGAATCTCCATCTTTGATAACGTCCCCTGAACACCTGTCCGTCAACACAGGTAAATATGAAGACAGGAAAGGAAACAAAGAAAAGAATGAGAAAATAAATCGAATCATGGAAGGAGACAAGAGAGCAAGGAGTGATCAGCAGCTGCAGTCCAGTCCAGTCCAGTGGCTCCTTGGGATCAAGGGTATCAAGGCCAACAAAAAATGAACACCAAAATTAGTAACCAAGAGAACTGGTG
>JAXIVD010000970.1:91556-96556 GCA_036785275.1 Cancer borealis | reverse complement strand
AAGTCTATATAGGGAAAGGTGCAAAGATGAATCACTATAACCTGGAACATGGGGAGACCAGTCAACACGGAGATAAAAGTAAGACAGGAAATCCAAGACAAACTCTCCCTCAGCCTACACTAGAGCATCACTAAACCACTTATAAGATAGCAAGTCAAGCAAGAAACTAATAATGCTCTTTTATCTTTTAATGTACTACTCTTGGAGCCAATATATACATTTACAACGGTAAACAAAATTTGAGAAAACGCATCGATTATTATCACCTCCCTCACGTGTCAGGTATCAGCGAGGTAGACCAGTGTCCGATCAAGTGAGGAGCAAGTCAATGCACTTGTAACTCGATCGCGGAGAAACTGATGGTTTACTATGTTGCTCCTTCAGCCTCGTATTTCTTTATGCAGTGTTTTTTCCCCTCTCTCTCTCTCTCTCCCTTTCTCGGCTTCCCACGAGTCCGAATTCCGAGTTTCTCCCTCGTCTCGCGTCCCTTCCTAGTGAAATAAATATCTTCCGCTCGTCAGTCTCCTCGCCACATCTCCCTCCTTGCCGCCGCCGCTGCCACCTCCCTTCGCCTCTCTCTCGCCTCCCCCTCGGTAATCCCCAGTCCGCCGCTTGCCCTTCCTCGACCTTCTAATAATCCTCCTCCTGCCCTCCTTTCACGCTTCTCCGTCCTACTTGAGTGTTAGATTTGTCTTGAATTAAACACTTTGAGTACTATTATGCAAAACTAATACATTCCCACATTGGATTACCATTGCCTTCCATTAAAATATATTTCAGAGTGCAAAATATAAATTACTGGTAAATTTCCCTTCACTAACGACTCAAAGCATCAAATTAAGTATCGTAAAACCATTCAGTTTATTCTAAAAGTAAAATGTGTGTCATGCAAAACCTGGTGAACGATGTCTTAGTAAAACGAGAGGAAAAAACGGTAAGATAAAACTGATACGAATCCACAAAACCACACAGTTTAACCCCAAGTATCTGACTTGAAAAAGAAAGTAAAATAACATTTCTGACATACACAAACACACACACATACACTCTCTCCCTCTCTCTCTAAAACACACACACACACACACACACACACACACACACACACACACACACACACACACACACACACACACACACACACACACACACACACACACACAAATAGAGATAAAAGAAAAAGAGAGAAAGAGAGAGAAAAAAGGAGAAAGGTCAAAATACCAAATAAAAAAAGACAGAAAGGTCAAAATACCAAATATAAAAAGACAAACATATCACACAAACAAACACAACAAAAACAAATAAAAAACATAGACACAAAGAAAGACAAACACCGAGACGTATGCATACATATAAAAAAAAAAACACACAAAGGTAAACCTGATTCCTTAAGCTTCCATATTTATAGTTTTGAACCCACTCATTAGGAAGTGTGAAAGCCAAGTCTCCCACGACCCCCAAAGCAGAGCAGCCTCGAGGATGGATCTGCAAGACCTTTCTCACTCCATCACACTCAACAACAGCCAAAAGAAACCGAGGAGACCAACGCAAAAACACTACATTGTTACAGATTTGCTAACTCTCAAAACGGGTGATGATGGTAGTGGAGAGAGAGGAGGGGGGGGTGGCAGGAGGGTCAGGAGGGAGAGAAAGGAAGTGAGGGGGAAGGGTGATACATAAGGAATGAAAGGAGGGAAGAACAGGTAGAGAACAAAATATTGTGTAGAAAAAGCTTGGGCCTTAGGGTTTTCTTTACGCTTCGAAATGTTTTCTTTTTGTTATCTTTGTTGGATTTTTTTTCATGAAGGACAATGTATAACAGCATTTTCAAGGTAATCTATAAAAGGACTGATTTTTTTTTCTCAAGTGGAGGATTCAACTGTATTGTAACAAGTAATATAATAATGGTACTTGTTGGGCATGAAGAATTTTTTTAGTCTCATGTATACGCGTTGCAGAAACACGAACTTAGTAGGTACAGTACTCCTACAAGGAACCACTCATGTGTACCTTATCAATATATCAGAAAACACACACACACACACACACACACACACACACACACACACACAAACAGACACACGCACACACACACACACACACACACACACACACACACACACACACACGCACACACACACACACACACACACACACACACACACACACACACACACACACACACACCTAAAGAAAAAGTAATCCTACCAGACCGCAAGCAACCACGTTGGAGCCAGTTTTACTGGTCAGAAGATAGAAATTATTAATCTGACGAGGAAGCAAAGGTATTTTTTGGATGAAGGAATTCTGAATATCCGCCAAGCATTGTACAGGAACACAGTGTTCTTCCTCATCATCACAAAACGAAACTAAAAGAAAGATCAATTCAATATACTGATATAACACTTCAAAATTTTCTACAGAATGAAGTTTCATTGTTTTACCATTTATGGTGATGGTGAAACAGGCTCTCGTGTGTTTGTGTACACCTTATTATAAGTGTGCCTCATTACTAAACAAATAAAAACACTAATAGAGAGTTTTTAGTGGATACACGTTGGTGAAGGTGGACTATGACGGGGCCCACGATGCCGCCTTCAGTACCGCCATGATTCATTGAGATGCACTGCGTGATGGAAGGGGTGGAGCCTCGGGAGGAGGCACAAGCTGATTGGGTATTGCCATTCAATTAATTGACTTCTCTCTTCCGTTTAGGTACACGTATACGTTGTTGTACTTTTACGAGTTTCTCTTTCTTCAAAACTTACTACTATGGTCTTTACGTACTCGTACATACTGACAATCATGAGTAACTGTTGTTAATGATGATCTTCCATTATTGATTGTCTGCTTGACTCAGCTTTCGCTATGATACAGTCACCCCAGACTGGCCAAAAGTAGGACTGTCACGCCTAATTTGGACAGATGAACGACATTCAACATCAGCCTTCATCGACTATCTCACGCTAGGCGCCACTTTCCCCACGATGGGAGAGATGACAGCACGAAAATCAACAAGGACCGCAGGTGATTTTGTCATCAACGGAACACTTACGAATACGATGCTGTCGGTCCAGGGCACTGACAGGCCTGCAGGAATGGGTACGGGGCGGCGGCTAGTGTTGGGAGAAACCTGTCCTGCCGTAGGAGGGGCGTGTCCCCGGCCCTAAGGCGGGTCAACCCTCCACACGCAATTGTAGGAGGGATGGAGGGAGGGGGGAGGGGGGTAGGCTGGTCATAGCGGGGAGTTGAGGGTGGGAAGGTGGAAGTAAGAGAGAAAGGCAACACAGCGGGTATAGAGAAGGGAGGAACGAGGATAAATTGAAGGTCATAAAAGTCTGTTACACAAAACGAGGTCACAAGACAAGACCAGATGTTTCGTATATGACCTGTTACTTAAACATCACTCTTGAACATTGATTTCCAGTGATGATTCATCGATTTAAGAAGTTCCTTGAAGAAGATGGGTGGAATTCAGTTTTTTACTCGGGATATTTTGAAAGCAAGAATATACCTGATGATAATTGATCGAGCAAACTTAATCTATCACAATTCTATTCAACATTCTTGGCAATGTCCGGCCGCGCAGCACTCGTCTGGTCCACTCGACACTGATACCAGCCGTCCTAGTTACATAGACAGCAAAATAAATCCATTCCCCTCGCCACCATTATTCCACACTCCCCTTAATTATATTAATTGTGAACCCGTCAGACCAGTGGTTACAGGGTGGCTGCAGTGACCCACCACCACCTGTCTCTGCAACACTTGCAACTTAGCGCCGTCGCACTCTCACTCAGGCCGTTAAGAGAGTCTTTCTTTGGTGGATTCGTAAACAGTTATTTGCTCTAGATGTCTGATATGTATTCATGAGGAACAAGTCTTTCTTGCAGAACAAATCGATGTTATACATTTCGTCAGGAAATTTTCCATCCTACCTGGCGCGTACCGAATATGCCTCCTTTTGGCTTTCCTTGCTTTTCCATAAGTGAAAAATATACTTGTTTCTTAAGTTGCTTCCGTATCATTCTTTGTCACATTTTTCTGCCTCAAACGTGCCATGCAATGGAGTGATTGGTGTGGCTCATCGCCGGTGAGTTGTGGCAGTTGAAGTCGGTGAGCGCGGGAGGGCAAGGAAGGTGTCGCCGGGTGTCGTGCCTTCACCACACAGCAGGGGTAAAGAGGCAGCACTCCCAGTAATGGCGATGCGACGATCCATCAGAGAGTGAGATGGACATCACAAGGTGCCTTTGGCAAGTCTTCAGCAGGCAACAGGTGTCGCTGAGTGAGGCAGAGACAGAACTACTCATCACAGTAGATATAGCTACTCGTCAGCTGCACATACACCCTTCCAAGTAGGCAGTCAGTCAATGCGTCTACCAGACTAAAATCGTTCCGACCCATGAGATCCACTAACTCGATTCAGATTTATGGCGAGACACATTCCTTCACGAAATATACTGATGGCCGCCGCCTGGTTCCTGGCCGCCATCTCGAGACACCATTAAGCAGGTCGGAATCCTTGCGTCCCTCCTTCCATTCCTTGCAAAGTAGTACTTTGGCAAAACTAGATTCATGGAGCCGTGAATTTCGTCCGGTCTCACCTCACTGGAGAAGTAGAAGATAGTACTCGGCTGAAGCGAATCAGTTATTTAAAATATCCTGCTGGAGGATCGCATGTGCTGTAACCGCCCCAAGCGTGCACAAAGAAAAACAGACAGACGCTCCTGCTACTTTTCCACATCTTACCACCAAATACTGAATTATCGCATTTATTTCTATATCCAGGTTTCTTCAAATGTTTTATTCATCTTTTTTGTATTCATGGTTTCCTCCATTCAGTGAAGGTATTTACAGAGTTTCCTATAAATGCATCCCTAAGTCTTCCTTTGTTATCCTTCCCTCTCGCTCGGCCACTCGGTCTGCTGTGAAGACATACATCACGTCGTAATGTGTTGACCTTCCAGCTAATCCACGGCTCTCCCACGCTCACCGGATGTTCC
>JAXIVD010000970.1:86556-89056 GCA_036785275.1 Cancer borealis | reverse complement strand
GAGAGAGAGAGAGAGAGAGAGAGAGGAGAGAGAGAGAGAGAGAGAGAGAGAGAGAGAGAGAGAGAAAAGAGAGAAATATGGAAAGAGAGAGATAAGGACACACACAAACGCCCACAAACCCACATAAACACCCAAATACCCAAACACTCACAACGAAACACGTATTCACTCACAACGAAACACACCTTCTGGAGGCTGCCAATCGAGTCCATATGGCAGGGCTCGTCGCGTCCATCCTTCAACAACATCTTCCTTGTCGCTATCACGTACTGGTCGTCTTGGACTTGGTAATGCTAGTGACGGATGGAAGGAGGAAATTAATACATGCGATAAAGAGCGTTGAGGAGGGAGTGGTTGCATGGCCTCTCCATTTCACATAATCCTTTAATAATGTTGCTTTGAATGAGTGGATAGAAATTTCTTTACTCTAAAAAATTGGAATGTTAGATTTTAAAGTGTTAGTGATTCTCCAATAAAATGTATAAATATCTAATTATAATATTGGCAAGTAATGAAAGCTGTCCGTTCTCAACTCCCCCAAAAGATATTAACGCCAGACAAAGGGTAACAAAATAAATGATGGGAGTGTTAGAGAACTGGCCAGGAAATGGTTACCGCTTCATCCGCCAGACGCAATAAGTAACTCGCATGGAAGGAGGACTGTTGACCTCAAGCTAATGAGAAACATGTCGCCGAATGAGGTGGAAAGATGCTGCCAATATCTCTGTCTCGGGGAAAGCGTGACTAACGACAGGAGATGAGAAAGAAAAGGAGGAGGAGACGGAGGAGGAGGAGAAGGAGGAGGAGGAGGAGAAAGAGGAGGAGGAGGAGAGAAGTTGACAGGAAAATAAGGGAGGAAATGAAAATAATACAATAGAGAAGGAAAAACCGCAACGGGGGGGGCGGGGGTGAGGGCGTGTTACGTGCAAAGAGGGAGGTGATGTCAACACAAATAAAGACGCCAATAAAAAATAGAAAAAATAACATGAATGAGGATCGTGGTGAGAGGGGACGAGAAAGAAGCGAGAGGGCCTGAAGAGAGGTGAGGTGAGGAGGAACCAACACAGGCGCGACGGTGAAGCTCGATTCTTCCCAGCTCACTGGAGAAGTCGGGTGTGAAATTTAGCTTTCAATTTTTCTCTCTTTTTGCCTCCAGAGATGATTCAGCCTTTTTGCGGGATATGATCGAAAATGGTCCACATGTTCAGTTGCGGCCAATAGCGCTGGGGGAGGCTAGCTCTCTCTCTCTCTCTCTCTCTCTCTCTCTCTCTCTCTCTCTCTCTCTCTCTCTCTCTCTCTCTCTCTCTCTCTCTCTCTCTCTCTCTCTCCCCTAACCCCTCTTTCTTTTTTTCCTCTTTTTTACGTGTGTGGCGGGGGCGGCGACAGGCAATGGAGCAACAGGTGGCACCGGTGGGAGTGGAGGCAGCAGGGAGGAGCAGACTCACACCAGCTCTGGTTTCTGTCAGCGAAGCGACTCTGACACAACGGTTGTACTACAATTCGGGTCAAATACTTTTTTCGATATTTCTTTTTTCTTCTCTTACCAATTCCGTTTTTCATCCTTTTTTTTTTATGCCACTCCATAACGCTTCTTTTTCCTTTTTTAGTTAGTTTTTTTCCTATACGTCCCTTGATCGATTGCAAGCAATACGGGTGGATTTTTCTCTTTTTATTGGCGCGGTGCTGACCAGGAACACAGGTCAGTCGAGTCTCATTTTTCACCAGCCCTCTTTCGGTAGTGAGAGCGACTGCAATCTAATCTTGCCTTCGCCGGTGAAAGAAGACTCCGGTCCAAGCTTCACAGGTATTTCAGGCTCGAGGGAATGCAGGGAGTAATATAAAACTTGTGAAGAAATAAAAAGTAAAGAAAAAAAATCTCTGGAACATCATTGAAGGTGAGGTGAGGCGGAAGTAACCAAGACTTGCTGGTTCCTTGAGTTATCTATCAAGTGAGTCCCTCGCGTCTCCTGCCTGGTTTGTGGCAGTCATTTTTACTCGCTTTCATACCACCATTCACTCTCCATTCCAAGGGAGTAAGTAACCATAGATACTAACTGCTTCGATTTTTTTTCTTTTACTTTATTCAGTTAAAATTGATATTGTTACCCCTTCTGCTGTGCGAGTCCCCGTGTCGCAGAAAATGTGTAGCCAAAAATCTGAGACCATGTATAAAGAATAATAAATAATAATAAACAAAAAACGTTGAAGGATGACATTTCTAATATACGAGAAAGCAAGACAACGTGAAATGTATTGATGCTTGGTTGACTCTCTTTCCTTGAGGGTGTGGCAGCATGAAGTGAACTTAAACACTCACGATCAAGGTGATGATGATGATTCAGGAACACGTCAAGTAATGTCAAGTAATGTGTAGCGTGTATGTATGTATGTAATGACACCACCAGACACTTACAGGGCAACGAACGTGAATTACTAACAATTTACCAACACTACAGGAAGGCACCTTGCACCTGGATATCACTAAATTAATGCCCACTTC
>JAXIVD010000970.1:70483-80483 GCA_036785275.1 Cancer borealis | reverse complement strand
TAAATTTATATACCACTTGTTAATTCAAGAAACAATATAACTTCACAACACAACGAGAGACAATAACAATCTAATGGAGATGAACGTGGCATTCTTAACGGAGGTGATTTTGTTCAACGTATTTCGTCTATAAGGAAGAACTTAGTAGTGAACGAGAACGGTCTGGTATAAATGGGTATCCAGAAGGTGAAGGAAGACACAGTACATGTTTGGTCGGATAAGCCCGTCGGGGATGAAGTGGGAAGCTGAGTGACCATCAACCAATGATGATGAATAATTTCGAAACTAAAGCTGTCCTGTTACCTCGCTTTGGAAATGTTACATATTAGGTAATTACGATTCAAAATAAAAAAAATTGATAAGACAGAGAATTAAACCACATTGAAGACATAATAAGAATAATACTGGAGTAACATAATAAGAATAATACTGGAGTAGAGTTTAAGACATGGAAGTAGAGGAGCAGGTGACTGAGAGGAGTATACCAAAACAGTGTCTGCCTTGCACCCTACAGGCAGAGCGAGGCCAGAGAGGAGGTACAAAAATGAAATTAAAAAGTTAACTGGCGGAGATTGGCAGTGTCGTGCCTCACACTGGGCTGATTTTTGTTCAGCAAAGGACCAATAATGAATGATGATGATGATGATGATAATGTTGATAGACGGTAGTGGTACTACGCTTCTGCAGATAATGATGATGATGATGATGCTGATGATGCTGATGTGATGATAAATAGATAAATAGATGTTATTGTTGCCTCTCTAAACAAGGTTATGTTCTACGAATGTGAACACTTTCTAATTACGTGCTTTCAGAATAAAAAAAACATTCAGATATAAATTTGAATTTACCTTTTATAACACAGCAGACCTGGAAGCGTTTTTAACATACTCGCATTAAGATGATGAGACAGATGAGACAAAATTGGATGACGCAAGGGGACGAATGACTTAGCTTTCACACAAATAATGAACTCAATTACAAAGAAGTGTGATGTTGGAAGAAAACAACCATGGAGTGAAATATTGTCCAGCACAATGTTTTGTATGACGCGGCGGAAGTTAATAGCTTTAAAAAAGTTTTTTGTCATGTTGTACAGGAAGCCTAACTTCATAAAAGCCCTTTGCCTGCAGTATTAAAAAAAAATAGAGAAAAAACGCAGTAAACTTTGCAAGCCACTTTTCACCGAAATGAAATTATTGAAAGCATTGTTCAATAGACTCCTCAGATATAATTTTGCGGGACTATTTTGCATACTAGGAACACGTTAGTAGCATGCATGTATTTTATCGTGTGTGTAATTCACCACAGCCCTTAGGATCACGCGCTGGACTTGTGATTGCCATTACTCTCCTAGAGAAAAGTTAAGAGCTCATTATAGCCCGATCTATGGATAAGGCTGTGACTTGTCACACATCACTCACCTCCCTTGCTCAAAGAGGACAGTAACTGCTTGGTCATCAGAAACGTTACAACTGAGCTACCAAACAGTGTGTGTGTTGGGGAGGGGTGTGTGTGTGTGTGTGTGTGTGTGTGTGTGTGTGTGTGTGTGTGTGTGTGTGTGTGTGTGTGTGTGTGTGTGTCTATGTGTGTCTGTGTGTGTGTGTGTGTGTGTGTGTGTGTGTGTGTGTGTGTGTGTGTGTGTGTGTGTGTGTGTGTGTGTGTGTGTGTGTGTGTGTGTGTCTATGTGTGTCTATGTGTGTATATGTATGTGTATGTGTGTGTATGTGTGTGTATGCGTGTAACTATTTCACTTGTCACCTTTTTTTAGGGGGAGGGAAAAAAAAAACACACAATGTAGCTGGAGTGGCGACAACTTCATCTGTCGGCGGGGCGGGCTGATACAGGGCACGTTTTTTAATATTCGTTGTTTACGTTTGGTGTAAAACCTGGACTTGTGAAATCCGAAGTATGCGTCAATGTGAAGGGTAACTAAGGGATGGCTTGGGGAAGGGTGGGGAGATGAAGGGTTAGTGACTAGATAGGCCATTAGAGTCTAACAATATAATTAATATAATAAAGAACATACATAGAACGAGATAGAAATAGCAACCACAAAGGCTCTGTAATCTATATGGACTATATGAATTTAGCAATACACACACACACATACCTCACTAATTTATCAAAAACCTACATCACTCACGGAAACCAATGAAGTGTATTTCCAGTTTCTCTTATAACATTACTTAACCAGGAACTGAAAAACTATTACTGTATATCAAAACACAATAAAACTAAATACCTTCAAATGAGATGCGTTCAATAATAGGACGTGAAGTTAGTTACACTGTTCTGTAATACAACCAAATAAAAGCCCTAAGACACTTATCATTACTAATTACAACATTTACTCTCTGTGCTACTCAGTAAGTCAGAGCGTTACTCAAACAAATTACTGATAAGTTTTGTATTCTATTCGGCGCTTTACATACCATATCGTGCAATTTAGTGACAATATAAACTGGGAGAGAGTGAGTTAAGAATGCCAGGTAGTGATGGTGATTGTGGTGATGGTTGTTGTACCTACGACTCACAACGATTACATACGTTTACAAAGAAATAATTGATACCAAGAGTACTGTTGGTCTAGAAAATGGATACCTGCTGAATTACATACTATATATTAATTATAACTACATTTCTACTGCATCAAACCCTTAACAATGAATGGAACGTCATTATTTTGTTTACGTAATTAACTTAAGAACGCGTCACTGTTTGTTTTTTGGGGGATTTACTATACTCAAGGAAACAAGTGACACTAATCAAGTACATCTGTGTAATTCAATCAACTCGTTAACGGGGGATAAAAAAAAAAAGTCTGCTTCTCCATCCTCGTCATGAATCACAACAAAATAATAATAGTTTCGTTATTGTTCATCACTTTCATGTTACATTCCAGACAATGCCGATGCGATATTCTCAATTCGTTGCACATGTTTTCACTACTACTTCATAATAACAATGTCTAGTCTATTAAAATCAATGCACGTAACAATTTAATGAACCGTTCAGTCTCATAGGTGTGCTCTGTATGAATCTAATCAACTCATTAACGAACATTATAAACAAGATACAGGAAATGGGAGAAGAGCTTTGTCTGAATCCCAGGCGGCCTTTCGGTATAGCGGAAATAATAACACTTTTCATGACTCAGTACACCACCACCACCACCATCGCCACCACTGCCACCGCCACCACCACCACCACCACCACCACCACCGCCACCGCCACCACCGCCACCACCAACACCACCACCACCACCACCACCATCACCACCACCACCACCACAGTACATTAAACAGCTTTTCTTTGGGGATCAAAACGTATACTTCTGAAAAAAAAATTACAAAAACTACATATATTTCTTTTTCGTCGTGCTAAATCTAAACCTACCAATATATATTAATTCCACTAACTCCGTGATGGTTATTATGGTTCGTCTGATCTCGTTTGAATATTACACAAGCCTTTGTCAACTACACGCGTGAGGAAATATTCTAAATGTAAAAGTACTATCAAACAGGAAAGAGGATATACTGTGTTGGCAATAGTCTCAATACGCCATGGGAGCCACCTGGTCTGCATGCTCTAGCAGTTTTCAGCTTAGGACATTTTTTGTATCTTTTTGGGTGTCATGGCCTCATCTAGAACAAGGATTTGGATATCTGTATGGACACCTATCTCACACACGCACACACACACACACACACACACACACACACACACACACACACACACACACACACACACACACACACACACACACACACACACACACACACAAAAGGAAACAAACTGGAAACTGAAGAAAAAACAGGACAAATGTAGATACGGAGACAGGACTACACCAGAGTAGCTCAAGCCCTGTGCACTACATTACAATTAGGTAAATACAACTAGGTAAATCCACACTATTCAAACTTTGGAAAAAACATGTCCAAATATCTGAGTTTTAGGGAGGTATGGATGCACGACTGAGTTTGCTCCATGACAACTTGTAAGGACTATGACAGGAGAGAAAGTCGAGTGGTGTCTGGCAATGTCCGTTCCAGCTGCTGCAAGTAAACACAGCTGCTGGGTCTTTAAGTGGCTTTGAGATAGTTTAGTACTCCCGCGTAAAGGCTTACGAGATTTGTACGCATTACGTTCTCTTTTTGACTGAGACTCTTGGCATCTTCATTGTTTGTTGATAGATGATGAAACATTTGGTATTACATATAATAGATCTGAATTGAGGCAGATCAAGGTTTAAGGCAATGTTTGGTTTGGTAATCATTGGTGTTGAGCGAAGGGTCATTGCTATCAAACCAACCTTCATGTTCAAGCTATTTACATAATTAGTCTTGGTATAAAACTTTGCTGCTTAAAAGTATTTCCATAATTTAAATCATCACGTATTTAAGGATTTTTACCTTTGAAATAGCCGGGTGTTGCCTCTGATTGATGGTTTTACTATTCATATTATATTGTAAATCGGATACAAATGTTTAAGGTTTAGTATCCTTGGAAATGGTATTGGACTCCCGGCTTGAAGGCAAAGGAGGAGCAAGTCAATACTGTGCAGCAAAGATGCAGACATGCAAGCTTTCCCTGATGGCTGCCAGGGGACCCAGGCGAAAGGGGACGCCATGGTGTGTGTGTGTGTGTGTGTGGTGTGTGTGTGTGTGTGTGTGTGTGTGTGTGTGTGTGTGTGTGTGTGTGTGTGTGTGTGTGTGTGTGTGCGGGCATGCAAATATTAATACAAAAAAACAAGTAAAAAAATCAATACACACAAATAACAAAAATGACACATATTCTACGTTTCATAAGCAATGTTCACCTTTAAGAAAAATTTGAATAACTACTGAGAGAAAGAAAAAAAAACTAATATCAATATATAAACTAGAACTTTCCTCATCTTTTAGCATCGTTAAGCTGTATTCCAGGACTACATATTTCGGTGAACTGCCACGTTTGCCTCTTATATTTGCTACTCGGGAAGAGGAGAGGGAGGGGAGGAGGAAGAGGGATAGCTGAAGGAGGAGGAGGAGGAGGAGGAGGAGGAGGAGGAGGAGGAGGAGGAGGAGGAGGAGGAGGAGGAGGAGGAACACATAGGAACACATAGGAAGAACAAACAGCAACAGGCCTACTGGCACTTACGAGGCTGTTTGTGATAAACTAGACTACACTATCTAATCTGGGGTGAAGGATACAGAATAGTAACGGTGAGGGATTCTCCCACCAGCCACGACTGGCAGGAGAGGAAGGCCAACCATGCAATATAAGTAAAAATAAATAAATAAATGCGTGGAATTAGATTAGACTACCTTATTACTACTGTCACTAACACTACTTCCTGGCAAGCGATGTCAGGCCCCTAGCGACGTCCTTCCGAATCGAGATTTTGTAATTACTGTACATTAGAAGGAACTTGCTCAAAGTTTACTATGTTGGCGAATAATGTTTTAGTTGCGGATTGGCTTCTAAATATTTGTCCAGTCTATTTTTGAATGTATTAATTGTTTTACTGTCGACGACATTGGCGGGCAGGGAGTTCCAAACGTTAACGATCCGATTGAAAAAGAAATGTTTGGCTTCGTTTGATGTGAATCTTTTACCAGTAATCTTAAAAGTATGACGTCTTCTTGTTATATTTGATCGATCAAAAGTAATGTAATCTTCTGCATTGATATTATCAAATCCTTTAATTATCTTGAACATTTCAATTAAATCTCCTCTCATCCTTCGTTTTTCGAGGCTGAATAAGTTTAATTCTTTAAGTCTTTCTTCATAAGGTTTATTTCTCAGCCTTGGAATCATTTTCGTTATTCTACGCTGGACTCTTTCCAGTTTGTCAATGTCCTTTCTGTAATATGGGGACCAGAACTGTACGCAATATTCAAGATGAGGTCGTACTAGTGAATTATGCAGTTATAATATGACTTTTTCTGATTTATTTTCGAAAGTACGCCCAATAAAGCCGACCAATCTGTTAGCGGTTTTAACTACCTCTGAGCAATGCTGACTGGGTTTTAAATCGTTTGATATTGTGATTCCTAGATCTTTTTCCTTGTTCACTGCAGAAAGTAGTTTTCCATTCATTTGGTACTGAACGTGATCATTATTTCTTCCGATATGTAGCACCTTACATTTATCAACGTTATATTTCATTTGCCATTTATTGGCCCAAGACGTTAGTCGATCAAGGTCTGATTGTAAGACTTCTCTGTCACTTGTCGAAGTTACTGTACTGGCAATTTTCGTATCGTCAGCGAATTTTGATATTTTGCATGAGATCCCATCATCTATGTCATTAACATATATCAGAAACAAAATAGGGCCAAGTACTGAACCCTGTGGTACGCCACTTTTTACGTTTAACCATTGAGAGGAGACACCGTTTAAGACTACTCTCTGTTTACGTTCAGAGAGCCAGTCCTGAAGCCAATTGTAGATGCTACCAGAGATACCGTGAGTCTTTGGTTTGTTAAGCAATCGTTGATGGGGAACTTTATCAAAGGCCTTTTGAAAATCCAGATATATGATATCTACTGCTCTGCTTTCATCGTACGTGTCAAAAACATTGTGAAAGAAGTCTAATAAGTTAGTTAGACATGAACGTTTATTACGGAAACCATGTTGTGAGGGTTTAATTATATCGTTGTCTTCAAGGAATTTCACCATATTGTCACGAATGATTGTCTCCATTAATTTACATACTACTGACGTCAGACTGATTGGCCTATAATTTCCGGGTTGTGACTTGTCTCCCTTTTTGAAGATTGGGGTTACATTAGCACGTTTCCAATCTGATGGAACTTTACCAATCCTTAAGGATTTATTGAATATGATTGCAAGCGGTTTACTGATCTGATGCTTGACCTCTTTCAAGATTCTCGGGGAAATTTTATCTGGTCCAGGGGTTTTATTAGTTTTCATCTTATCGATTTTTTGTTCAACGTCATTTTCTACGATGAGTAAATCATTTAAGAAGTTTTCGGTTCTTCTAGTCTCGAGTGGTTGAAACGATGAACAATCCTCTTCTGTAAATACGGATGCAAAAAAGTTATTTAGGATTGTAGCCATTTCATTTTCGTCGTTTGTGTGATTTCCTTGTCCTTTAGTAAGTGGACCGATATTACAGGTAAGGGCTTTTTTACTCTTAACAAAACTATAAAATTCTTTAGGATTAGATTTACATGATTCCGCTATATATTCTTCAAGGTTATTCTTGCTGCGCTTTATTAGTCTCTTAGTTTCGCGACGAACTCTGTCAAACTCTACTTTGTCATCTTGGTTTTTAGTTGATATATACTTATCGTACGCGTGTTTTTTGAGAGAGGCTGTTTTTTATCTCATCGTTCCACCATTTTGGTTTGTTCTTCCTTGCTGAACGTCTGTAACGATACGGTACACATACTCTAATAGCTTCGTTCAGCTTTGTGGTAAAGGCCTCCCATGACTTATCAATATCTGATTCTGACTCTGACAACAGTTTACTCCAGTCCGTGTTTTCTAGAATTGTTCGCATTCTGGTGAAATTTGCCCTTTGGTAATTTGGTACCCTCTCCTTACTGTCATTTACTTTTATTTCCTTAATTTTCAAGCTGAACGTAATTATCCGATGGTCGCTTGAGCTGAAAACTGGGCCAACATTTACGTTGCTGACTATCTCTTCACTTGTTGAAAGAATGAGATCAAGGGTATTTAAGTCGCGCGTCGGTTCATGAACGTGTTGATGCAATTCGCTCTCCAATAAATTCGTGTACAGGTCGTGTCCTGTATGTGATCTTAACGGATTTCCCCATTTTGTTACTGGCAAGTTAAAATCGCCTATAATGATTGTTTCACATTGACTAATTGTTTCGGAGATTGATTCGAAAAGCAAACGGTCAATTTCAGCGGGTCTTCCTGATGGTCTGTAAATCAATCCAAGTATTTTTCTACTCGAGTTACTCTTTAGTTCGATAAAGAATGTGTCCACTCCGTTGATGGGTTCTGTTTTA
Organism: Cancer borealis; assembly: GCA_036785275.1. Classification (NCBI taxonomy): domain Eukaryota; kingdom Metazoa; phylum Arthropoda; class Malacostraca; order Decapoda; family Cancridae; genus Cancer; species Cancer borealis. Next base: position 72,492 of record JAXIVD010000970.1, on the reverse strand, counting down.
AGGGAGATCGGATGGAGCGAGCTGTGAATATATAGGATTACACCACCGCCAATTTTGTTCTCTCTTTCACAGCTAAAAATTGTATAACCGGATAACTGAAATTCTGCAATGTAATCTCTGTTCGACGTGTCTAACCATGATTCTGTGACTCCTATGATATGGTACTGATCCATTGCGGCGAGAGCTTCAAGATCTGTGAATTTATTTCTGATGCTGCGAGCATTTACATAACAAACTTTAATATTTGGATCAGTAGCGTCATTAGTAGGAGGAGGAGGAGGAGGAGGAGGAGGAGGAGGAGGAGGAGGAGGAGGAGGAGGAGGAGGAGGAGGAGGAGGAGGGAGAGGCAGAAGGAGAAGGATCGATTGAATAGGTTAGAGAGGAGGGAAGGAAGACAGGAGTTAAGATAGACTAGAGTAAGGAATACGTAACACAAATGACTATAAATACAACCATTTCAATTATCGATAAAGAGTTAGATTCCTTCTTCCTCCCTGCCGCACGTGTGAGCTGGGATAATACATGACGTGAAGCTATCTGTCCAGTCCTCTATTCACTATATGTACAGTAGATAGACGGAAAAAGAAGTAGCTTGTCTATAGAATTAGGTATAAAAATATCCATGTCAATTCAACGCTTTGTATAGAAGTTGGAACTCAGAATGGAGCCTCACGTAGCCTTTGTTGCGGCTTATAATGCGTCTTACTACTGTGGAGAAGGCGTAGGTGAGTGAGTAGACTGACAAGCCAAGGAGAGTAGTGGTGGTGGTGGTGGTGGTGGGGGTGGTGGTGGTGGTGAAGGACGGGCATCATGTTATTTGTAGAGGAGGTAAAAAATAGATAAGAGTCTACCTTTCGTATGCTTGCTGTGAAGTAAGGACTGAGTGTTGATGTTGGAATACGTGCAAGAATTACTGATTACGTCGTGGAATATTTTACTCCTTAATAAATTTACTTTACCTAACCCGTTTCCCTTCCCTAAAATTTTCCCCTCTCTCTAGCCAACCAAATTCCTACGTGTGTTTCCTTCTTCTTCTTTTCTTCTCTCTCTCTCTCTCTCTCTCTCTCTCTCTCTCTCTCTCTCTCTCTCTCTCTCTCTCTCTCTCTCTCTCTCTCTCTCTCTCTCTCTCTCTCTCTCTCTCTCTCTCTCTCTCTCTCTCGTTTAAACCTAATTCCTAAGTCTTTCTTTTTTCAACATTAAGATTCTCTTTTAAGTTTTTTTTTCATCTAATGTTTTGAGTTTCATTTTCATATCAACGCAATAAATTCCGTTTTGCATAAATTTATTGGGTCTTTCGGAGCGAGTATCAAGACGAATGTAGGATGTATAGCTCCATGTTATTAATGATGGTGTGTAATGTACCTTTAATCACCTCTTTATATCTCTTACGTCTTTTTTATGAATATTTCTTTTTAGATGACATATACAACCTTATGGAAGCAAACGAAGGCTACCAAACTCAATTGCTTGCTTTTTTGTATGTTATGTTTGCATTGGTTTAATTCACAGTAAAAGACTTTACTGTAAATCATACGTTTCTGGGGTGAGGTTGTAGAGGTCTCCCCTTGAAACACAACTTGCGACACTCGTTCTCTAAAATATGTACATCGCGCAGCCGCAACTATTATAAACTTTGTATTTTTATATTTTTCATTATTTTCATTATTTCAATGTATTCATTATATATCTTTATTTATGTTTTCCTTTTGTTTATATTACATATTTTGTTACGCTGCACATCACCATACATATTCAACTTGTCACGCTCTGTCCTCGGACAGCACGCATTTAACATGTCAAAATTCTTGTTCAAATTTATATTTTGTTTATTGATACTATATTTTTGATAATAAAAAACTTCAACTGGAGATCGAGTTTTCCTCTCTCCAGTCAACCAACTAGCTACACAAGCACTCCCGAGCACCAGTTCTTACAATTGGTGACCCCGGAGTGACTAGCTATGGTTATAAGTGGCATATAGCCTGTGCTAATCAAAGAGCACAATTCTC
>JAXIVD010000970.1:62983-65483 GCA_036785275.1 Cancer borealis | reverse complement strand
ATGACAAAAAAGTATCCGCGATCCCTTCCCAGATATACACTCCAAGTAATCCTCAGTTCCCTCTTTTTGTCGTGGAGGTCTTTCCCTTCCAGTGAGCGGGAACAGTAGTGCACCAGGAAGGATAACACTGGATTAGGGAAGGGTATGCAAAGGGTGGTAGTGTGGGCACCCTCGCACCAAGTCAATCTCACCAATCTCTGAGTAGAAAGTTGTGGATGAATATAAATGGAATAAGTCAAGGAAGTATATTATTGGAGGGGAATGTAGGTTATGTATGGTGGTTGTGTTTATATGGAACAATTAATATATAAAACTTGAGATGGAAGAAGAAAAAAAGAAATTTCGGAGATCTTTAAGAATTGTTTGAATAGTATAAAGAAAAGGGACTGAGTGATGTTAATGAAGGACATGAATGTAGAAATAGGGATGTGAAAACATGAGGTAGTTGTGGAGACGGACTGTGTCGGGCATATATGGAAATGGTGATCAGTTGGTGGAGAGCCTCTAGGACAGAAAGACGGTCCCTTTAGCAAACATTTTCTTTGGGTATATGCTGATTCAAAGATGCAGCTGGAGCCGCGGATACGTGTGGCCAAGAAGACACCTGCCACTATATTTGCAAACACTCACAGAAGAATATACGAGGGGATGAAAGGCCTCTAAGAGATTGTTGTTTGTTCCCTTCGTGTCCTCTCTGACCTTTTGAGTCTCTACACAACCAGAGAACAGTTCAACTTGTTTTGCAGAGGCAAGACACAACACCGAAAACACATTATATATATATATATATATATATATATATATATATATATATATATATATATATATATATATATATATACATATATATATATATATATATATATATATATATATATATATATATATATATAATTATATACGTATATATAATTGTATATATATATATATATATATATATATATATATATATATATATATATATATATATATATATACATACATATATATATATATATATATATATATATATATATATATATATATATATATATATATAATTATATACGTATATATAATTGTATATATATATATATATATATATATATATATATATATATATATATATATATATATATATATATAATTATATACGTATATATAATTGTATATATATATATATATATATATATATATATATATATATATATATATATATATATATATATATATATACATACATATATATATATATATATATATATATATATATATATATATATATATATATATATATATATATATATATATATATATATATACATATATAGATATATATAATTATATATGTATATATAATTGTGTGTGTGTGTGTATATATATATATATATATATATATATATATATATATATATATATATATATATATATATATAAACATATAAATTCATAAACCTACACTTCGCTTCCACCTCCTTTATCTATCTTGTTTCACTACATTACAGGATGTTAAGTATTATGGTTGTAATGAAATTATCTTTATTCATGACTTCGAACCTTCATAATTTTTCGCTTTTTGTTTAAGTCTTGTTTGTTAATCTGTCCCTGAATGTTTATGTGCACTGTTGTCATTAAACAGAACTAACTGTACCATTGATTATTTCACTTTGAAAATCAGAAGTTTGTCTCTGCCATTGTTTGTCAACCTTAAACATTGTTTTTAGATCAATAGAAATATTATTCATTAATAGGAAATTTTACATATTTTTACAACTTAAACCCTCAAGTGACTTACGGCATTTAGCTAAGAATATATCTAATTTTTTTTCCTCACCACCTTTCCTACCTTCATTCAGGCGATGTGATACCATTACTCACTTTATACCTTTGATTATAGATCAACCAGTCTTGTTCCATTGTTGAGCCTAGAATAGTTTTGTATTTAGCTCCCTCGCACTCACCCTCTGATTTAATTATGCATGTTAACGTTTTATTAATGATGTTTTCTATGCGCTCGTTGGTCTTATCTCCGAGCTGCTTTATAATCCTGATGGAAACGCTCTTGTTGTGTGCATAGAACTATTATATCTCTTAATTCAATGTCCTATCCACTTCTACACTGAATGCTCTTACCTAATGAACCTTAGTGTCGCTTGATAGACAATCCCTTCGTTAAAAATCAAATTATTTCCTGAAGAGTTGCTACATGATTATCAATTTCTGACTTTATTGTTATTTTTTATCAGGATGGAGACAATCAAGTAGTTTTCGTAATACAAAAGTAGATATCTACGAACAATAACTAGACATAACAAGTGATCCCTTCTTCTTCACTTAACATTATCCATAAGTGAAGGTGTCAGTGTGGGAAGAACATAGAACTTCTCAACAAAGCAGAGTCAGTGTATGTGTTACTCACCTACAACCAGCCATCTCCAGTCTCCCTCAATGCGCAATAATACTGTTTATTTGGTTGTTTTATAGAGATGTTTTCATGTTTATTGTTATTTGAACTTATTTC
>JAXIVD010000970.1:45000-52500 GCA_036785275.1 Cancer borealis | reverse complement strand
GTATGCTCCTTCGCCCCATCATGTGCGTCCTCATTCCTGTGTCTCTGCCCCCACGTCTCGCCTTTCCGCAAGAACTCACGAACTGGGACACCTACTGGTAACTTTCCACAAGTGATCAGGTAGTGCGACACCTGCTTGTAGCTTTCCACATGTATTACACTAAGAGATTCATGTGCATGGACCATCGTTCCTCCTTCAACAACTAAACAGTGATGGTATGAATGTGTGACTGTAAAGTGTTAACGTTGAATGATGTAAGTCTCGTAAAAGAAAATAAAACTAAAAGTTCATCTTTAAATTCACGACGTTGACCGAAAGCTTCACCTCACGTTCTTCAACTACACAGTAAGGAATCCCTGTACATATCAATTGACCCCGGTAAAAGTCCCGGTAAAAATCAAGGGGAAAACCCACATGCTAAACTGGAATGATGCCAACAACTACGGCGACAAAAGACTCACAATAAAAGGGCCACCAATCCCTCCTTGACCTTTGCTACCTACAGGTGGTTACACATTACACCTGAACGAGGAAATGAAACAACTAATTAAGCTCCAAATACACTACACCTAAATCTCCACCACTCATTTCGGAGATTACAACGCCAGGATTACGAGATTTCTGTGCGAGACCAAGAGATTAAGCCAACCTTGAGCCAAGATTTATGTTTACAATTACCTTCTCCATCTCCCCCAACATGGCTTTACCTTAAGCCTCCTCACCTTACTTACACTGTTCCCCACACCTCCTCTTCCACTTGATCGGTTCTAAAGTGATCTCTTCTGACCTTTAACTGCTTCTAGGTTACTGAGATACAAAGAGGTTGTCCACGCCGGGCATTTTGAATTTCCCACATCATGAGAATGTGGTGATAAAAAAAAAAAAAAAAAATAAATAAATAAATAAAATAAAATAAAATAAAAACCATACACACCAGCTCAGTACGCGTTCCTTATTTACAACTAGGGGTGCCAGCATGACTGCCTTCCCCTTATCAACAAGTACACGCACACACACACACGAACCCAGCAAGCTTAACCAGGCTAAAGAAGGCGACGTGATGTGTCTCACGTTTCCCTCAACAGAAAATGGGTTACGAGAATGATAGAGCATAGAGGAGTACGTTATTAATAGCTTCCCATTCTCTTTCCCTCCATTCAGTTTTCTTTCTCAGTAACAAAAAAAAAAAAATTCCACTGTTATAAAAGCCACGATGATCTGTTAATGAAAGGAGTTAGTGTGTGGCGTCCGAAAGATAATGTTCTGGGTCTCGAGTTGATGACGTCACAAGAGGAGGCCAATTTTCGGTGCATTGAAATGTACTTTTACCCGATATTACCAAACTACCAGATGTTATTTTGGAAAACTGAGTCTACCATCGCGTTCATGATACTTTACTGCGTATCATGAAGATAAATTAATTACAGTAAGACTGAGCTATATCAAAATAATTGGAGTAAAATAAGAGTTATATACAATTTCACGTTTTTGCTTTAGTTCGCTGTAACTTCCATAGTTTTTATAGCATTGGATTTTCAATAAGTGTTTGAAAATCGATACATTCTTCCAATTCTTTTTGTATGCAACAAATAAGGATAAGGAGAAAAAATAAATAAATAAAAGGTGGTTAAAATGACTAAGGAATTAGAATTACTGCAAACTGGCGCCGAGATGGATGAACTTTTCTTCTGACAGCAAACATGAGGTCACGGCCTTCTCAGGTATATCGTAGCCAGTTTGCAGTACTTTTACTTTCGTCCCCATTTTGATCACCTACAGTTTTCCTTATCGGTACATATTACAAATTAGAAATAATCGGAAAAAGTGTGCCGATTTATAAACTGTTATTGGAAATTCAATACGAGCAAAACTGACTGAGTTATAGCGAGTCGAAGGACAAAAAAAAAAAAAAAAAAAAAAAAGTTTATATATAGGTGTAATCTTACTGAAATCAATTTATGCTCAGCTCATGATATGCAAAAAAATAACATTAACACGATGGTAGACTAAGTTTTCCTAAATGCCATCTGTCTACTTGATAATATCGGGTAAGAGTACAACATTTCAATGCACTCAAAACATAAAAATCTGCCTACTCTTGTGACATCATCAACTCCCTATCCCAGATCCTAATCAAAATTCCCTTCGTCCTGCCCAGTAAGGAACCCACCATTTGAATCGGCACGCCTCCTCACCTCCTTCCCGTCCTTGAATTCATCCCTCTGAATACTGTACGTCAGTCAACATGAGGAAGGTAGCAACCGGGTCAACATACTTCATCCATTCAGAGCTTGATCCAGGGTCCGCTCTCTCTCTCTCTCTCTCTCTCTCTCTCTCTCTCTCTCTCTCTCTCTCTCTCTCTCTCTCTCTCTCACACTCACACACACACACGCCCCTCCCTCTCTCTCTCTCTCTCATCTTATTATTACGTTCACTTCCACTTCAATCACTTCACTTTTACCTGCAACATATCGTAAATACTCATCCTCCGACATAGTTGTGCAATATTACGAAAATCCATGTCAATAACTCCGCTCAACATTGCAATTATGTTTTTTCATGGAGATTCCCAACACACAAGTACGTGTTTGAGTTAAAACACAGTCATCAGTCTATAGTGATTGCGGTCTCGTTTAATAACCAGAGGTGATATTTAATGTCCTCCGGTTTGCCTTCGTTGAAATTTTCTCAACTGTTGCAGAATGTTGGGAAGACATTACGAATTTTTATACATATTTTTTTTTCTAATACCAAAGTTACAAGGAAGCAATGCACGTAGATTCAACCGTGAGGTAAGATGCAGCAACACCTGTCTGGCTGAAGCACAAGGGCCTAGTGTACCTTCCTTCCTCATTATTTTTTTACCTTGACCTCCCCAAGACGCGACCCAGGACAATGGCATAAAGTTTATCCTCTTACCAAGCGAGGGTCCAGCTGTACGGCACCTAAGTTATCGAAATAGATCTTTAAACAAACTTCCTGAGCTGCACGTCGTGAATACAATCTTACACACACAACCTTAGGAACAACGAGGAGTCACAACTACTGGGAAGCGAGAGGAAGAAGTGTTTATATTAATTTCTCTGATTAACTTATACATAAGAGGTAATATTGTGTAATTCGATAAGGCTAAGTGGTAGCAAGAGAGAATGTTATTGTCTTCAGCGTGACAACTGGACTGTTGGTACCCTGTCGTGGCTGGTAATAATAATAATAATAATAATAATAACAAAAAATGATAATGATAATAAATAATAATAATAATAATAATAGTAAACGTAGTGGCATGTGCATAATCCTATCTATATACGAGGCGACTTAATAATTCAACCAACGATGATGACAGGAAAAAAAAGTTGTGATTGTGACTCTTTCGCAAACTACGCCAATTACATCGATTGATTAGTGTACAGGTGAGGCTTACTGTGAGTGATGACAAACCCCGGAACACACGGTACCAACCAACCAACCAACCAACCAATCAACCCTCGATACACACACCACCTTCGTCATGATGCGTCTGGGTGGGATGGATAGATAGATAGATAAATGGATGAATGGATGGATGGATGCAGCCTTGTTTGATGGCATGAGCGAGAAGCTATCATGTCACTTCACTTCAAGTACACATCTCAAGTACTTCTTTGGGATGTGCCCCGCCTGATAAGAGACAGACGCCATGAAAACCTAACCCCGAAAACACCATGACAAGACAGTAGCACACTCCCCAGCGGCTCGTGGTACACTCTAACCTCTACAATATGCGTGCAAAGACAGGAAATCATGCATCAGACACCCCTCGCAGCTGGCCCACACCAAACACACACCAACCACATTTCAGATGGGTGATCACGGGTGTTAAACTATGAAAGAGGAAGGTCAAATTTCATTCCCTAAGGTGAATGCAACAGTGATAACTCAACTACTGCTAAATACTAGATAGACATTTATGGATAGATGGATTGACAAATATGTTCCGCGTGAGCTGACAGACATTCATACACGCTTGTAATTTTTAGATGTGGAAAACAAACATAACTATTCAACATTCATCTGAGTTTTACTTAAATGGACACGCTGCATTTTGGTTCTGGTCTCTATTTCGGTATGTAAACCACTCTGTAACCACTGCGCATGCATACATATACACACACATACACATACATATACATTACGACCCTTAACCCTCTCATTGGGATGGAGCGAGGGAGAGGAGAGGAGGAGAGTGGGGAGGAGGTCTCAAGGCAGGATCTATGTCACCAAACAACACTAGCATCCCACCAGCATGGACATCCAGGTTCAATACCATTCACTAGGGTAAGAATGGAGTGCTTGCCGACTTTCAAGGCACTCAGCCGTGTATGTTCCTACTTGATCCTAAAGAGTAGGCAGCATCCTACACTACACTCGACCCTCTCTTGAACCAGTACTGCGTGAGGTGCTCGTGTATTTGATATATTGGACTTCAATACAATTACTGGTACACCAAGAGCTACTTGAGGTAAACTGAGTGTTGGTTCCCAAGGCTCTGGTGTTAGGAAAGGGAAGTTAATTATGTGTGAATTATGTAAGATACTGCACAGCTGCTGGAGGTGGTTTGATTTAAAGACCACAGCTGCATCGCGTGATTGGCAGGGGCAAAAGGCGTGGCTAGAGAGATCGAGTACATTTCCATTAATAAAATGCTTCTTCACGATGGCTTAGGAACAGGGTTTGATTTCACACCATGCCTGAAAAGTCTAAGGCTGTACAACGTGATGGATTTACATACTCAGCAAATAATTTAAGATACATTGCCACGATTAAGCTACACGAATGCATCACAAACTCATGAACCATTCAGCGTGGTCAACAAAATCCAAATTGAGGCACCAGAGAATGGCGTGTGTTTAGTGGCATGCAAGGGCAAGGGTTGGACTAATTGCTGTACATATTTAAAAGAAACACCTCCCATCACGAAGCACTCAGAGCAGCCGAGGAGTGCTTCTGGTGCTTCTTTGCTCAAGCCGGTGTGTGGCGGTGGTGGTGGTGGTGATGGTGGTTGTGACGAGAGTATAAAGCTGCGTTTTCATTACATAACTCACTCTCTCTCTCTCACACACACACACACACACACACACACACACAAGCACACAAGCGATAAGAAAAAAGCATTCCACTCCAACACTGATTCCGTGATAATGAAGGTGAGTTTGAGGTTACCTGGCTGCACCTGTAAGTGTGGGCGCGGACACAAAGATTCTGTGATGTCACGGAGAATACCACACATAGGGCAAGAGAGCAAACATGATAGCATGCATGACGAACAAAATATTATTATTATTATCCTCTTTCGACCTCCAGCTGACTTGAAATTCCTAGACAGACAAGCAATCTCTCATTTAATCAAGACAAAGAGAAAGCTAATCTTCCTAATCAGACCTCGAGTAAAGGTTACATTCACCATCAGATAAACGTCATTTAAAATTTTTTTGGATGCATTCCTCATATCTTTGAGACATAAGACGAAGGACTTTTCTAGGTGACAATAAAAGTTCCTCGTGCCGTCTTATAGGTGAAAATTTCAGGTGTACACAGGTAAGAAAATATCTAAAGAATTAAAAATGTTTTTTAGGGGGAGGTGGCGGTAAGACGGGTTAACTTTTGTCTACGGTTGGTTAAGTTAAGTTACGTCTCTCTCTCTCTCTCTCTCTCTCTCTCTCTCTCTCTCTCTCTCTCTCTCTCTCTCTCTCTCTCTCTCTCTCTCTCTCTCTCTCTCTCTCTCACCTGAAAAAAAGTGAGGGAAAAGCGTGGTAAAGAACGTCTGATGCGAAACTTTTACGGAAGATGAACATAATGAGGGCTGTGTCTCAACACAAACACAGTCCAGTATAATCTCCCCTTAACATCTATCATCACACATTTACTCGAGACAGTCAAGGGATGACAGACAGCAATGAGGCAGGCGTGTCGGTGCCGTGGTGGTGGTATGAGTAGTATAGTAATGGTAGTGAATTCCTTACGGCTGGATATGTCTCACCTTCTATTAATAGTTACGTGTGTGCTTCCAAGTCAAGAATATGGTATAAGAAATGGAATCAGTCAACAAGATGGGAAACGTGTGACACTTGAATGCATTTCTGTTTACCGTTTCTGCACAGGAGTGAATGAGAAACGTTATATCACATTGTATTCAACAGAAGAACCTCGCGTCTCTACTAGGGATAAGGAAGCTACATGGATATCCTAGCCAAGCTTACTGTGGGAGTCGAACCATGGAGTGTCTATGGAGAAGGTGCAGGATTCAGTTTCCTCTTAAATGCACCACTAGAAAGTTGTCAAACATCAAGGTATCTATACGTAATGCTTAGGAAAATGAACTCATTATACCCTGACATAGCAGATCACGGCCACTTAAGGCTTGTATCTAATCACATGTATAACTTTTTTCTTCTCTAAGCTATCACACGAAAAGGTTACTGCATCACCCCATTCGACAAAACATTCTTACAATGGTTTCCTTTTAACACACGCACGTCAGAAAACTTTCCCCACGCTTGCTCATAAAAACTAAACCCATACATGGATTTTACATGTGGATTCTTCTATTGTCTTTGCTATTCGTTAATTCTTCTCCGCTTTACCCTAGCTAACCCGAGCGGGTTAGAACTTCTACAGACTTCATCTTTATTACGCAAATTAAGTATGAAGGGAGGGCAAGGCAGCGGGTAAGTATAGGAATGGTGAACAGGTGCATTTTGCTTGAAGAAAAGATTAGATTATAGGAATTCAGACAGAAATAGGTTTATAAAGTGACGATTTGATTCTCTTATAGCGAAGGAAGTTATGACTGGAAATGAAAAGGGATGAAACATGTAAGAAAAGAGAAAGTAAAATGAGAGAGAGAGAGAGAGAGAGAGAGAGAGAGAGAGAGAGAGAGAGAGAGAGAGAGAGAGAGAGAGAGAGAGAGAGAGAGAGAGAGAGAGAGAGAGAGAGAGAGAGAGAGAAGAGAGAGAGAAGAGAGAGAGAGAGAGAGAGAGAGAGAGTTTGTTACTATCGAAACTTTTTTTTGTTACTTTTTTTACATAGATTTCTTTTCCACTAATGTTACTGCCATTCGCCATGTTTTCTCGTGTCAACATTGAGCCGCAGGGAAAGATCACCGTGAACCATCATGTCGGAGGACAAAAAACCTATTGTATGAACTGCTGCAACACACTCCTTTCACGGGCGTGGTTGTGTGGGACACCGCGAAAAGCCTTCAGGCGCGCGCGCGCACACACACACACACACACACACACACACACCTGAATCCTACTTAAGTACTTTAAACAAAGTCAATGATGCAACATAGTGCTTGATTAAAGCAATAATCCCTCTCTCTCTCTCTCTCTCTCTCTTTTCACACACACACACACACACACTGGTGCACGGAGACAGCCCTGCCCCATCAATTTCACACACGCATCCATCCATCCACCCCGCCACTCACTATCGACTAGATCCACGACAGACAACAAA
>JAXIVD010000970.1:17500-40000 GCA_036785275.1 Cancer borealis | reverse complement strand
CTACGCCGCAACTATTATTATCGTCTGGTCCTTTCCGAGGGTCTCACTTTTGGTCTCATACAAGGACAAATTACAGGGAAGTTTAGGTGATTTTGAAAGCAGTACAAGACCTTTCTAGCTTGTTTCATATCATGTTCACTCTGCAGTCTGCACACAAGCTCCGAGACACAAGAAGGAATAGTCAGTAGACAAAAACAAAGTTGTCAGTCAATCAGCCACGCCTTCTGAACATAACACAACATTACCATTGTAATTTGTGAGCTGCTTGAAAACACCGTCTCAATTGTTAGAAGCTGCTCTATTTTACGTAGTTATATTAAGCAATGACGTACCATATATTCACATATGTCAACGATTTCAATAAACGAAATAATGCAGCTCCAAGGAGTCACAACATCAACATTGTCTTAAAGTGGCGCCAAAATACACGCGTCATCCAATAAAGCTGCCTAGCCTCGCCACGCCACAACACTGAACACGTCATGTCCTTCCATGTATTTTTTATCACATCAATGGGATTATTTCATCAGTTGGCGTGTAATGTCATTATGAATTGGTTTGAATTTGAGGGTTTAAAGTTGGAATCGAGTTGAGGAGTTATCATGGGATTCCAAGTCCAAGGGAGGGGTGGGGAGAACACACTCCTTCCGTATTATCTCATGGGTTCATGGGTTGGGCAGGCAGGTGATTCTCAGTACTGCAACTCATCAGAAAAAAAAAAAAAAAAAAAAAAAAAAAAAACGTAGACGAACCCTTCTATTGAAAAGACACCTCTGTCCTTAATCAAGCGTCATTTGATGGTGCGTCTCAGCGCTCAGCAGCTGTGCACGTAGGTCAGAATAAGGGTAGTATAATAGGGCTTACCCATAGTGGACCAATAATTGTCTCCAGCACACATGGCTTCACAAACTGGGAAAAAGGTACAGAAGTAACCTATTGGCATGAAGTGTTAAACGTTTAATATAGAAGATCAATTACAGGTTTTGAATCTTTTTATTTAGAGTATGCAAAAATCTGATCGATATCTGACATTGCGCACATAATGGTGTTGTGGTAATGATGATTGAGAAACTTTATTTTGAAGTGTTTAGCGTGCACAAAAAGCTTGTTTGGCCTCGTATTCTAAAAGAAAGGATGGCTGGAGTTTAATTAATGAGTACATAATCGTGTATAAGCGACATGACAATGAAAATTTCATCTGGTATTGAATCCTCTAGTTTTGTTTGACGCTCGGGAAGTGATCTTCCTCACCTAATCTAAGCTGACATGACCCAACCTAAAGTAGATTGACTTGAACTGACCCAACCTAACGTAATCTAATTTAACCTAACCAAACCAGACCTAACCTTCAATCAATCCATAAGCCTAACTCACATTCTTAGGATATCAACATGAGGAGCGGTACGCGATCATGGGTGACAGATGGTGAACCAGACAGCCAAACACCAAGGACTTTGAGTCAGAAAGTTTTGTCAAAGGTATGAGTGGAATAACTTGTTCGCTGCAGCAAACACTAGCGTCAGTCGGTAAAATCAGGTTAAGCAGAGCAATGGATGCGAGTGAGTGGACAATAAGGGCGTGCACATGGGCAGACCTGCATTGGGAAACAGCAGCTCTCTTCGTTCCTACATGTCGAAACAATAGTCAAGGTTTTCGCGGCAAATAAGGGGCATTTTCCAACGACTGGGCGGGTTGTTTCTAGAATCAAATAACAAAGACGATAACTACGGAGTTTGCCACGTGCCCCTGACCATCCACCAAGGCCGGGAGGATGGGAATTACCGACTACTGAATGATGTGGATGCTGCTGACGATGTGACTCAAGTGGTGCTTCTAATTCTCGTGTTGGAAGTGGTGGTCATATAAACAACAATGATGATCGTTTATAATAATAATAATAATAATAATAATAATAATAATAATAATAATAATAATAATAATAATAACAATAATAATAATAATAATAATAATAATGTATATATCAAAAGATCAAAAAAAAAAAAAAATAGTTTCGTCCACTTAGAATACCTAATCTAACAATTCATTAAAATTCATTTACGACGCATATATATATGGGGTTCAAAATTTTCAAAATGACAAGCTCTATCTTATGAGATGTAAGAACTGCCGCTGTGAGACTGGTGTACTTCTTAATAAATACCAATAACAATAAAACTAATAATAGTAATCAATCTATCAATATACCTGGCCATTAAAAGGAGTACCCAAGACAAGACATTTAGGGTTCAGGGAGTTTACTCTACTCTCCCCCTCTGCACCCTATCTCTTCGTAGGAGAGAATAAAGAGGAAAATACAGAAAAGGGAGTTCCAAGATAATAAAAATACTAATAATTACAATAATAATATACATTTTACAAGTTTAGCTGTTAGTTAATTTGTCTGTCTGTTTGATCATTTAGTGCCAAAAAAAACGTTCTGTAATGTATACCATATATGAAGAGCGGGAAACTATGGTAGGTATTATGTAGTGTAATGTTACGCAATATAAATGAGAAGAGTCAGAGGGAATAATCTATGTAAGTAAAAATGGATAAAAAAAATTTTTCTGGTCAGCTAATAATCAACATAAATGTAAAAATCATCAATTGCAACGAAATTTATCTCATCTTTTGTAGAATTATATTCTTAGGACAACAATGTGCAATTATTCTTCATAACAACAGTTAGATGTTTGATAAGAACAAGGGAGTGAGTGCTCAGTAACTCTGAGGGATAAAACACTAACATTTTGGGAGATGCACACTATGGGACATTTTGGAGTCTGGAGGCTGTGGACCCGTTGATCCCTTTATTACACACACACTGCATTGCATCACATATTACCATCATTGTTTGACACACCACATACACCAGCACAGTCTGGCCAACCCACCTCACACACCAACAAAATGCAAAACTGTCATAGGAATAACCATCGCACATGAAAATACATAAGAACATATACCAGAAGACTTTTGGGTTTTATAACTATGGTATATGCTGGACTACACACTATTATTAGTACACTGTATGTCGAAGAACAGGATAGAACAGAACAAAGCACTCTCCCCGCCCACTCCTCCCACCGGCAATGTGCTGGTAAAAAACAGTTACAAGGATATACCATGTAACTTCATGATTTATGTGAGTATTGTGTTCTTGGAACCTTTGCTTATTTTAAATTTCGCTTACTGTATTTTACGGCTTACAAGACGCACTTTTTCCCCTTGAAAACTAATCATGCATCTTCAAAGATGAATGTTGTAGGAGGTTAGCTTAGGTAGCTATACAATTTAGCTTCTTAATTAATTGAATAAAATTAAGTGCATATGAAAAAATCTACAGTAGCTCATACCACACCAATTAATTAGTTAATGAAAACCTATTTCTCGGAAATATATATTTAATCGAGACGACTGTTTTTTTTGCTAACTACTGAGACTGTTCCGGTGTTCACCTGAAGTGACTTACGAGCAATCGGGTTACATCTTCGTCCTTTTAATTTCACGCCGTTACCTCTTGTTATCGTTGTATTATTCATCTCAAATAATAATTCTGGATTAATTTAATCAAAATAATTAAAAATTTAAAAAACTTCAATCACTATTCTCCCAATTCTTCGCTTGTGGACATTTCGTACATATTGCTTACCATTTGGCGATACATTCTCAGCCAACACATTGACCCCACATGTTCCCTTCTCTGTATTCTCGACACAGGAACACAACTAACTCTTTGCTAAATCTTGTCACTGGCACTGTCATGTGCAGCAAAGGGACAAACACCTTTATTGAGTTTTGTCATGCAACCACCAACCACTACATTGGATGAATACAATGAAACTCATGATACAGCTTCTTTTGTCAGGTTCATGGACGAACCTTTCACAATTGGGAATCCCTGATGAGTTTCCATATGCATACCTGGACTCATTATATTGCACTAACACATCCGGGACAAGTTACTGCATAAACACTATGACAATCAAAACATGCAGTCTTGGAGTTGAATTTGTCTTGAATATCAACATGTGTTGAATCTTTATTTTTTTCCTCAATACAATTTCACTTAATTATCATCATTACCTTATTTCAAAAAGCAACATACACTACATGAAGGCACTGTGGAGAAACTTGGTCCAGGCCATGACTTATTTCAGGAGCTCATGGCTGTTCAGCCAGGCAGCCTGAGGAACAGGAACAACAACAAAAACCACCACCACCACCAGCTATTTGCATTGAACATAATCACCAATAACACCTTTTCAATAAATTCTTTTTCTCATATATACAAAGTGAAATACATGAAACTAACAAGAAATAAGAAAATAACAAAATAAATAACAATAACAAATAAAGTTTTTCCAAGTTCCTCATTAATTGAGAATCCCAAAGATCTATTAGAACCATCAGTTATCAACAATGATGACTCAATCAGTAAATTTATGCCTTATGACTGTTGCACCAAGGTTCAAATTCTGACCATCATTATCAGATGAATTCTATTTATGTTTCACAGAAAATGTAGGTCCTGCAATCTTAAGTTTTTCACAATACTTAATTTCTCAAACATATAAAGTGTCACCCAAGAATGAAGTTAAATAGAAAAAAAAAATAAATAAATAAAAAGACCGTAGTCACTTTCACTGCACGCACTTTCACTTGAACTTTCCCTAACAAACAACCTCATTTAACTATTAGGTCACATCGATGACACAGAAAAAAAGGACTAAAAATTTCACACTCCAGAAGATTATTTGAAGGATTACTAGGTTTTGACAAATTATAATTTGGTGGGATAGTATTAAATTTGCTGAATAATATAAAACTCATACAATTCAAACATTGGGAATTGTCCCATGAAATTTAACTTTCCCTCCCTCTTATTAATGATTGCTATTTGGTATCAAGTACTACTTGATGACACTACACTAAAGTGAAGAATGATGTGCCAAAACAATGGAGTTTCACGGGGAAAACTGATGTATTTCACCATGATCTGCAGGATCACGAACTCGACTTGTGATCGTCAGCTATTAGTCTCACCTAAAGAGCTGTGCTCATAGAAGGATTTCTGGGTAAGGATAAGGTCTCTCACACATCACACATCCCAATCCTGTTGCTCAAGGGGAACTGTAACCACTCCCTGTCAGTGTCAGTGAAAAATCCTTAGCGATCTGAGCCTTGCCGGGTGACAGGAGCATTCGTTACCACTGAACCACGGGAGGATGGTGTGAGAGTTCCTGGAAGTTCTATATGATTCTGTCATCTATTATTACAGACTGTGACCTGTACATTAAGGTTCCAATCAGTAACATTGTTCAATAATGAAGGTATTGCAAAATGTTATGATGATATAATACTGAATGGGCCCACAGATTTATCTATGTACTAGTTCATATGAATCAATATGGATATATTTCAAGCATTAACCAAACGAATCGGCTTATTTCATAGATATGCATCATACTTATTTGAAAAGGACACCCTAAAATTACCTTCAGGCATGTCTATTTTAAAATATCACATTATTTACCAGAGTCACAAAAACTGTGGAATGAAAATCTTTTTGGTGTATCAGTATTAGATTCAGATAATGAGATCCTAACAATGAAAACTAACCATTGTTAGTTCATTGAATAAATACAGGAAGACTGTT
Organism: Cancer borealis; assembly: GCA_036785275.1. Lineage (NCBI taxonomy): Eukaryota > Metazoa > Arthropoda > Malacostraca > Decapoda > Cancridae > Cancer > Cancer borealis. Next base: position 34,341 of record JAXIVD010000970.1, on the reverse strand, counting down.
CTTATATTGCGTCACTGGAGAGTAATAATATGTAAAACGAGTTGGTAAGCATAGTTATGATTACAAGGACAGAAAAACTATTTGAAAAACTTACACCTTCAAGCAGTTTGTGGGTAAATCTTTGATAAACACCAAAACTAACCTTAGTAGTTGGTCCAGATGGGGCTTCATCCTGTCTTCTGTTACTATACACCTACTGATGCAAGCAGGTGTATAGTCTCTTCTCCCTGTAAAGAAAACAAGTTGTGAGCACAATGGCTTTCAAAAGAAAAAATCCATCATTAAATATAATCTTTCCATACCTAAACCTTAAAACAAAAAATAATCATCTTTCTTAACCCAGGCTAACCTTTGAAACCTTAGCCATCCCTACTGGCCAATCACCAATTAGCTACCACACTGTACATTTTTTATAAGAAAAATCTAACTTTTCAAACACATCAAAATCTATCAGAAAAAAATTGCTTTGTCCAAAAACCAGACTAGGTCGTCTTCCGAATCTTTATCAACCTGAGCATAGCAGATGCATTTAGTCTCAAACTCGTCGTCCATTACCTAACTCACCGGACTTACTTTAGAACTAAAATCTCGTGACAAAGACTCATCACACAATCAACACGACTAAGAGTGCTGAACCATCCCTCCCTATTATATGTGAATGTTGTACACCCACTAGTTATGCTCTCACAGTGTTAAGACATTACATCATCCACAGATGTACACGGCCTGGTGTTAACTTTGCTGCCTCCCATCACCATTACACGTTCATGTATTCACTCAAAGTTCACAGGGATGGTATGGTAGGTAGGTGTAATCTGATGTTTGTAGTGTGAATGACCTTCATCCCTCTTGACTTGAAATTATCCCAGCACACACACCATGGTTAATGGCAAACTCTAATATACATAGCAGTTGGTTTTCCAAAGGGATGTGCACTGATAACTGACAAGGAGTGCTTACCAGACACACATCCTGCACGTTGAACAGCCCGGAATATCGTGTTTAGTGTCGACACATGACAGGAGGCGTTACTGCTACTGTAACCAACAAATTATTAAACCCAGGACTGGCAAAAAATGTGAGAAGCACGCCACATTTCTCCGATGTATCTCAAAATATTGTATTGAAGACATAAATTAATTATATTTAATTAATAAGAATAATTAAAGAGTGTAGTCAATGGTATATACTAGGGTGGGTGAACCTTGTTTTGGTAATACTGATTAGGTGTGTGTCTGCAATGACGTCATCAATAACTCATCATCCTTCCACAATTTTGTCGACTGCAACGTAAACAGTGCCACGCTAGTCAGCTGTAAGGCATACGCACATCCTCATCAGTCTGCTGTCTGTATCACTTGAGTAACACCTACTAATTTATTACAAAGTATGCATTTGATTTCCTTGCTCTCTTAAAATATATATTTGGAGGCAATATACAGCAAATGTTTTGCATAACTACAAATATTGCAACAAATTCGGAAATCACTTCTCATAATTGTTCTACAGTACACCACTACATCTTATGAACATTTTCGCACACTTACAATATTTACTACACATTATTGAGCTAAAACATTATTTAACCAACCTCACCTCAGTTTCACTTCCTAACAGGTGTTAAATCAAGACTAAACCAGTAACCTCCTAATCTTGCACTACAGCACACAGTATAAGCTTATCTAGTTGGCTACCCATAATCGCTCAAGTCAGGCTCAATCTCAGAAACAGTACATACAGTAATTGGGTAGCCCATAGCTGCTGGCACGCCAGCCCACCAACAACAATAGTACATATGCAATTTCAAGTGGGCGGAAAAGTGTGCCATATGCTGGTTGACAACATCTAGAATATATTAATAAAGCGGTATGTTGTGTGAAAGATACAGGTAGATGAGCAGGACATGGTATTGTATGCAGTGATTATAATCAGTCAGTGTAAGAGAACAATACTTCTCCAAGGGATTGGTGTAGACCTCTTTTAAAAGCTTCAACAGTATTAGTGCTGACAACATTACCAGGTAAAGAGTTCCATTGATCAATACACCTAATGCTGAAAAATCTACGTCTGCATTCTGTGGATGTGTGGGGCTTGAGTATTTTAAATCTATGGCCTCTAGTAGTAGTATTAGGGGAGATGGTGAAAAAATCCTGTGGAGCAAAGGTAGACTGGTCATGAAAGATTTTCCAGTATTTTCATTTCTTTTGTAATTTCTGACAGTGGTATTTGGAAGAAATGGTATCGAATATAATCTATTAGAATAGAGTAATGTACATTTATGTGATGCTTATTTTTGTGGTATTTTCACTTGTAAGTTTCACCCGAGGAACATATATTCTTGGAAACTTGTTTGTTGAGGAGCCAACAAGCTTCCTTGGGGCCCAGTGAGTTACCCCAAAGGTTCTCTTTTCTATGATTTTAGCTCGCTATGAAAATATATAGTAGAAACTGAAGGTTAATTTCCAGTGTTAAGGCCGTCCGAGCCCAGCCATGTTGTTGTTTGTTTCAGATATTCCAATGGCACTATTTTTTTTTTTTACTAATCCAACCTAACAGTCAGTCAATGAACAAAATTAATATCTCAGGAGTGAGTAATTTCTGTCGAAAAAACAATCCAGCAGTGTCTTATATGTGCAGCAGGCATCTGATATAGCAAATACTAAGGTGTTATTTTTTATAATCTTGAATTTTATTTCATTTTGATGGTTTTTTTTGGAGGTGGGCCGGGGGGGGGGGGGGGGGGGAGACGAGTGTTGCTTTGTGTGTGACATGTGCCAGAAAGCGATGTTGTGTTAAAATGAAAAATCAATTGCTAATGCCGGCTTTGCTGAATGCATGTAATGAATGTATTATAAATAAGTTTGATAATTATTTTCTTTTAGGAGTCTGACTGAATTATTCTCCACAGAAGGTGTCAATGTTCCCTGTGGGGCTAGAGTCGAAGGTGGATCTCTCCACACAGTGCTGTACAACAAACTGTATTTACCTAGTTGTAGTATACAGAGCGAGCTACACTTGTGTGGTCCTGTCTCCATATCTATAATTGTCCGGTTTTCCTTTAGTTGTTGTACATTCTTTGCTATTATCATCTCTTCTTTCAGTCCATTCCAAGTACATATATTTACTAGAGAAAGCCAAATTTTTTTTTGCGTTATTTAAACAAATTCCTTTTGCAATTTTTTTTGTCACTTCAAATATCTCGCCTCTCCTTTTTCTTTTCATTATGAGATCCATTCTATCCGTTTCCTCCAAATTGTTAATCACTTTATATATTGTAATTAAGACTCCATTTTCTCTTCTTTCTCTTAGTGATGTTAGTTGCATTTCTTTTAATATTTCCTTGTATGTTTAGTCTTCCAAATCTAGCACCATTTTATTTGCTATTCTTTGTATTCTTTCCAATTTCAACACATGCTTTTTCTTGTGAGATCATATTACTTCTGCATGTTCTAGTTTTTGGTCAAATCATTGTAGTTATGATTTTTCTCATCGCATCTTAATCTAGAAAGTGAAAAGCCATCCGTATATTTCTTAGGATCATGAATATATCACCAAATACTTTATCCATGTGTTTCTCTGGTGATAAGTTGTCCTATATTACCACTCCTAAATCTTTATCTTCTTTTTTATTGATGTAATATATTGTCCTAACTTATAAGTCCATGAGGGTTTCATTTCACTCTTCCCCATTTGCAATACATGGCATTTTTTGCATTAAGTTAAATTTCCCATGTCTTGCTCCATTCATATTTTCTTTTTATAATTCTGTAACTTTGCAATCCATAGTAATCTCCTCTACAGAACCTTATTGAATAATATTTCAATAATTTGTTATCAAACATTTGCTTGAGTATTGTTACTTGCATACAACTCAATTCCCAGATTCCCATATTGATCATGGATGAAAGATGGAAATTTGTCAATAAAATATGGGAGAGAATAATAATTTTCTACTATAGTTATTAATACTGCTTCAAACAAAGAAGATATTCAGCAAATCACTTATCATCATGTGTAACTCAGTTGTCACATGTACATATTTCTACTGTGTGACACATTGATACATTTCAGGTGCCAGACGCAGAGATGCCATACATACCAGCCTATGAGGAGACAAGTTTCCTCAACAGCTTGCAAATTACCATAGATGTCATTGAGTTTCTGACTACCAGCTGTACCAAAGTGAGGCTACTCAACACAACACATACCACCTGCAGACATCAACACGCACTACCTATTAACTGTACTTCCAAAACTGGCCTCAACTCCTGTATGTGGAGGTGTGACAACACTATTCTCTCTACTATTCTCTCCTTACTGTCTCAACATTTGACACATTACTATCCTATCCTAAGAGATTGAGGATTGGTCATAGCATGTTTATCCTGAGTTCCCCTTCTTTTCCTCTTTCCTTTCCTCCTCACCACACTTTCCCTTCTTCCAACTATAACTATATAATTATACACAGGAATGAGTTAAAAATTTCACGAGAATGTTTACACTATAGATAAATTGGTGATAGGTGTATAAATTTAGTTCATTTATCTAATGTGGCATGTTAGCATATATTTCGGTCAATCTATTTTGGAGCGTTCTATCAGGTAGTGCAGTGAGTGGACATATGGGAGAGTCTACCTTGCTGGTGTTAGTTGGTGAAGGAATACATCTTGAAATTAGTCCATAATATTTTCCTGACATATATAAACATTCAATGCTTTTTCCCCATCATTTTACTTTGATGGTTGACACTTAATACTTCCCCTGAGTTGGTTGATCTTTTGATACAGTGTTGATAGTAACTGTATGCCCTGACCTGTATTTGACTGTCACCATCCACCACAAACATACATAACCCCTCTACTTATTCTTTCCTCTCCTTCATCTATTTTATCTGCATCCCCCAACAGCAATTCTTGAAGTAAAACCATTCCAGGCCTATCTATCTATACTCTACGATGCCTTGTTTCTGAACAGAGAGTGGCCAAGACATGAGTCTCCACATCTCATCCAGACACTCCCTCCTTATTTAACTTGTTCAAGCCCTCTCCCACTATCAGTACCTCTTTTGTTAATGTACTTCTTTATCCTATATGTGCATCTTCCAAGTGGTCTTCCCTCAATTTAATCTATTCACCCTTTCTCCTTCCATCTTGAAGCATTTCTTTACATCAACTCCACCACTTTTCCAAAAAAAAATTTTCCTCCTCATTTTCTTGAAAGCTATTAGAGATATTGGAAATATCATTGCAGCTTCTGATAGACCTAATTAAACTCTACAACTGTCATTATGAATATTTGTTCCATGACTAATTAACGCAGTAAAATTAAACCGAATCTTTTTTCCAAAACATAACTTTTCTCCTAATTTTCTCGAAAGCTATTAGAGATATTGGAAATATCATTGCAGAATCTGATAGACCTAATTAAACTCTACAACTATCATTATTAATATTTGTTCTATAACTAGCAATTACACAGTAAACTAAAACTGTATCTTTTTCACAAAACATGACTTTCATCCTCATTTTCTCAAAAGCTATTAGAGATATTGGATATATCATTGCAGCATCTGATAGACCTAATTAACCTCTAGAACTGTCATGAATATTTGTTCCATGTCTAATAATTACGCAGTAAAATTAAACCATATCTTTTTTCCAAAACATGAATTTCATCCTCATTTTCTCAAAAACTATTAGAGATATTGGAAATATCATTGCAGCATCTGAAAGACCTAATTGAACTCTACAATTGTCATTATGAATATTTGTTCTATGACTAATAATTACGCAGCAAAATTAAACCGCATCTTTCTTCCAAAAGATGACTTTCTTCCTCATTTCCTCGAAAGCTAATAGAGATATTGGAAATATAATTGAAGCATCTGATACACCTAATTAAACTGTACAACTGTCATTATGAAAATTTGTTCAAAGACTAATAATTATGCAGTAAAATTAAACGGTATCTTTTTTCCAAAACATAACTTTCCTCTTAATTTTTTCGAAAGGTATTAGATATATTGGAAATTTCATTGCAGCATTTGATAGACCTAATTAAACTCTACAACTGTCATTATGAATATTTGTTCTATGACTAATAATTACGCAGTAAAATTAAACAGTATCTTTTTCCAAAACATAACTTTCCTTCTCATTTCCTCGAAAGTTATTAGAGATATTGGAAATATCATTGCAGCATCTGATAGACCGAATTAAACTCTACAACTTTCATTATGAATATCTGTTCTATGACTAATAATTACGCAGTAAAATTAAGCCGTATCTTTTTTCCAAAACATAACTTTCCTCCTAATTTTCTCGAAAGCCACAAGAGATATTGGAAATATCATTGCATCATCTGATAGACCTAATTAAACTCTACAACTGTCATTATGAACATTTGTTCTATGACCAATAATTACGCCTTAAAATTAAACCATATCTTTTTCCAAAACATAAATTTCCTCCTCCTTTTCTCGAAAGCTAGTAGAAATATTGAAAATATCATTGCAGCATCTGATAGACCTAATTACACTCTACAACTGTCATTATGAATATTTGTTCTAAGACTGATAATTACACAGTCAAATTAAACCGTATCTTTTTTCCTAAACATGAATTTCTTCCTCATTTTTTCGAAAGTTATTAGAGATATTGGAAGTATCATTGCAGCATCTGATAGACCTAATTAAACTCTACAACTTTCATTATGAATATTTGTTCTATGACTAATAATTACGCAGTAAAACTAAACTGAATCTTTTTTCCAAAACATAACTTTCCTCCTTATTTTATCGAAAGTTATAAGATATATTGGAAATATCATTGCAGCATCTGATAGACCTAATTAAACTCTACAACTGTCATTATGAATATGTGTTCTATGACTAATAATTACGCAGTAAAATTAAACCGTATCTTTTTTCCAAAACATGACTTTCTTCCTCATTTTCTCGAAAGCTATTAGAGATATTGAATATATCATTGCAGCATCTGATAGATCAATTAAACTCTACAACTGTCATCATTAATATTTGTTCTAAGACTAATAATTACGCAGTAAAATTAAACCGTATCTTTTTCCAAAAACATAACTTTCATCCCCATTTTCTCAAAAGCTATTAAAGATATTGGAAATATTATTGCAACATATGATAGACCTAATTAAACTCTACAACTGTCATTATGAATATTTGTTCTATGACTAATAATTACGCAGTAAAATTAAACGGTATCTTTTTCCAAAATTTCCTTCTCATTTCCTCGAAAACTATTAAAGATTTTGGAAATATTATTGTAGCATCTGATGGACCTAATTAAACTCTACAACTGTCATTATGAATATTTGTTCTATGACTAATAATTACGTGGTAAAATTTAGCCGTATGTTTTTATCCCAAACATGACTTTCTATCTAATTTCCTTGAAAGCTATTAGAGATGTTGGAAATATCATTGCAGCATCTGATATACCTAATTAAACTCAACAACTGTCATTATGAATATTTGTTCTACGACTAATAATTATGCAGTAAAATCAAACCGTATCTTTTTTTCCAAAACATAATTTTCCTCATTTTCTTGAAAGCTATTAGAGATATTGGAAATATCATTACAGCTTCTGATAGACCTAATTAAACTCTACAACTGTCATTATGAATATTTGTTCTATGACTAATAATTACGCAGTAAAATTAAACCGTATTTTTTTTTCCAAAATATAACTTTCCTCCTAATTTTCTCGAAAGCTATTAGAGATATTGAAAATATCATTGCAGCATCTGATAGACCTAATTAAACTCTACAACTTTCATTTGAATATCTGTTCTATGACTAATAATTACGCAGTAAAATTAAGCCGTATCTTTTTTCCAAAACATAACTTTCCTCCTAATTTTCTCGAAAGCCACAAGAGATATTGGAAATATCATTGTATCATCTGATAGACCTAATTAAACTCTACAACTGTCATTACGAACATTTGTTCTATGACTAATAATTACGCATCAAAATTTAACCATATCCTATTTCCAAAAAATTAATTTCCTCCTCCTTTTCTCGAAAGCTAGTAGAGATATTGGAAATATCATTGCAGCATCTGATAGACATAATTACACTCTAGAACTGTCCTTATGAATATTTGTTCTAAGACTGATAATTACACAGTAAAATTAAACCGTATCTTTTTTCCTAAACATGACTTTCTTCCTCATTTTCTCGAAAGTTATTAGAGATATTGGAAATATCATAGCAGCATCTGATAGACCTAATTAAACTCTACAACTGTCATTATGAATATTTGTTCTATGACTAATAATTACGCAGTAAAACTAAACCAAATTTTTTTTCCAAAACATAACTTTCCTCCTCATTTTCTTTAAAGTTATAACATATATTGGAAATATCATTGCAGCATCTGATAGACCTACTTGAACTCTACAACTGCCATTATGAATATGTGTTCTATGACTAATAATTACACAGTAAAATTAAACCGTATCTTTTTTCCAAAACATGACTTTCTTCCTCATTTTCTTGAAAGCTATTAGAGATATTGGATATATCATTGCAGCATCTGATAGATTAATTAAACCCTACAACTGTCATTATTAATATTTGTTCTATGACTAATAATTACGCAGTAAAATTAAACTGTATTTTTTTTCCCAAAAACATAACTTTCATCCTCTTTTTCTCAAAAGCTATTAAAGATATTGGAAATATCATTGCAGCATCTGATAGATCTAATTAAACTCTACAACTGTCATTATGAATATTTGTTCTATGACTAATAATTACACAGTAAAATTAAACCGTATCTTTTATCCAAAACATGACTTTCTTCCTAATTTTCTCGAAAGCTGTTAGATATTGGAAATATCATTGCAACATCTGATAGATCCAATTAAACTCTATTTCTGTCATTATGAATATTTGTTCTATGACTAAGAATTATGCAGTAAAATGAAACCGTAACTTTTATCCAAATCATGACTTTCTTCCTCATTTTCTCGAAAGCTATTAGAGATATTAGAAGTATCATTACAACATCTGATAGACCTAATTAAGCTCTACACCTGTCATTATGAATACTTGTTCTATGACTAATAATTACGCAGTAAAATTAAACCGTATCTTTTTTCCAAAACAACTTTCCTCCTCATTTTCTCGGAAGCTATTAGATATATTGGAAATATCATTGTAGCATCTGATAGACCTAATTAAACTTTACAACTGTCATTATAAATATTTGTTCTATGAATAATAATTACGCAGTAAAATTAAACTATCTTTTTTTACAAAACATAACTTTCCTTCTGATTTTCTCAAAAGCTATTAGAGATATTAAAAATATGATTGCAGCATCTGACAGACCTAATTAAACTCTACAATTGTCATTATGAATACAGTGGAACCTCGGACCTCGACCGTCTCACATCTCGAACAATTCGGATCTCGACAAAAAATTGAAGGAAATTTTTGCAAAGGAGGTCGACTAAAATTCGGACCTCGACCAACCCGAACGTAGCCGAACGAAGGGAAGCTGGCCGACGGAGGCCGAGGCCGCCGCCGAGCAACAGTTACGCGTCCATCTTTGTTGTGTTTCAACGTGGTCACCCTGCTGTGCATATTTTTCTTAAAGTATTAGCCCCTAATAATGGCTCCAAAGAAAACAAGTTCATCCAGTACGGCTACTGGCAGTGAAAAGAGGAAAGTAGTGAGGAAAACAATAGATTTTAAGAAAGAATTAATCGTAAAGTACTACTACTACTACTACTGTTTAACCATGTAATTTTAAGTATGAAATAACATTAAAAAAATCAATTAACTGTAACACCAGCCTAGTACACATACATACAGATTATAACGCGAGTTTATGTACGTTGAGAGGGGACGGAGGCTAGGGGGAGGGAGGTACGAGGCTAGCTATCAGCTGATAGCTAGCCTCGCACCTCTCTCCCCCCTCCCCACACACACACACACACACACACACACACACACACACACTTGTAGTTTTGCCTTATTTTTTTTTTTTACAATTAGATTAGTGCATGCGTATGTGCGCTACATCACACATGCGTGGACTCCCTGTTCAAGCAATAAGTTAGATCCTCCCTTTCCGGTCCCTCACCATCATCTACGTGCGCCAAAAATTCGCCACCAAAACGGTAAATAATATCGAATGAGGTTTAGTTTAGTCTTCTTTTGCAATATTTTATGTATTGTTTTATTTTCTATGTCTTATTTACTGTTTAACCATGCAATTTTACGTATGAAATAACAAACAAAAAATCAAATAGGTAAGCATCTGGGGTCTTGGAACGGATTAAAACGATTTACATTATTTCGTATGGGAAAACTTGTTTCGGTCCTCGACCAATTCGGTCCTCGAACAACCTTTCGGAACGGATTATGTTCGAGGTCCGAGGTTCCAGTGTATTTGTTCTAAGACTAATAATTAATATGTAAAAATCTTATATAACCGGACCTAACTGAACTGAACCTAACCTAACCATAACATAAACGTAACCTAACCTTACCATAACTTAACATCTGTGTGGACTTAGAATATGAGGCACCTACCAGATTTTCAAAGAGCCTCTGTGGCCAAACTAAGGCCGTCCCCCAAATAAAACCACCACAAACGTGTTGTACATTACAAACCTTATCACCTATGTCAATATTTTGGTGATCCGTGAGATGCTATTAGTAAGATTTACCGGAAATTGTATTAACTAAGGCAGAGGTTTCCAATTACTCCAATTACTTTTTGGCCATTACCCCAATTTTTCCAAAATCATGCTTAACAAGGGTTACCGCAACAAGTCCATTACTCCCACCACCTTTCACCTAAATTTTCCTAAAGGTTGACGTTACCTAAAATGTGAAATTACCACTAGTGGGATAATTTACCCCTACTTGGGAATCACTGATCTAAAGAGAAAAGTGGTGATTCTGTAAGAATATCATTAAGGCTGTGTAATAAGGGCAAAATAGAGAAATATGGTATGCAAGTAAGACAAAAAGTCTCTGAGGATATTGTCGTAAGATATGAGTGAGTGAAGTTGATGTGGTGAACGGAAAGAAAACTTGACAATTTTCATCTACCATATTTCTCACTAAAAGGTAAGGTTGGGGCACACGCTGTAGCTGCGTGGGTATCCGGTAATTTCGCTCACATTGCCAATTCGCCACACTATGGAGTCATTTCACCCACAGGTCATTTCGCCCACACAATGGAGTCACTTCGCCCACACTGTGGAGTCATTTCGCCCAGGTTAGGTTAAGTTGACATGTGGGCGAAATGACCGTAAACCGCTGCGTGTAGCTACGGGCGCTCATCTCCCGTCACATCGGCCTTTGAGCCTGTGGTGGCAATTAATCCGTTACCCCGGGACACTGTGACATCCGAATTTCCAGTTTAATTTCCCCAAGTTTTCCTAGGTACCAATTAATCGACCAACCCGTCCGGTAGGATGAACAGCTGGGAGCTGTACGCCAACTGCCCTCGCCCCAGCTGAATGCAGATTTGTAGTCAGACGTGCTAACCACTACACCACTAAGCAGGCCCTCATTACAACAATACGGAAACCTTAAATAGCTTAGCCTCCTACTAACCTCATTGTTGCTTCATACGCCGCAGCTCATGAGTTAAGTCCGTGGTTCAATCCAAAGATCAATTGGGCAATGAGTTTCCCGGAAAGCAATTATCAACACATCACTACAATTAGTATATGCTAATAATATGAGCACTAGTACGCGAGGGGGATAGCTAGCTGGGTCTTTCAAGGCGATATGCACATGAGAACAAAAAACAACATATGTGGTTGTTTACACACCTGTAACTTGTTGTGGTGTAGTTCCCTGAAGCGACGCTTGGCAGGCACGGCTTCCTCATGGCTGCAAAGGAGTAAAAGGACAGCTGCCTACAACAATACAAACATATGAAACTCACATTCTTTAGGGCCAATATAGTGGCACCTTTTTCTTTTTTACATAGAATATGAACATGTTTGATTTTCCGAGACACATTTTTGCAAAGAAAACCGAATAATGACGATCAGTCTCACCTCTTTCTCTGCTTCACGCTGACGCCTGACTGTGACTGGAGTCACTGGACGGCGGACGCTGCTGCCTGCTGCCGAGTCGGCAGCAGACTAAAAATTGACAGACTAAAATTGACTAAAATTGACAGAGAATTTCAAAACTATACCTAAGGGTATATATAAAGTCTTGACGTAATAGCAAGTAAAGGCATCACTTATAAGAGTAGTAGGTTTGATTTTACCCTGGAAGGTCGGCACTGCCGACCTTCCAGGGTAAAATCAAACCTACTACTCTTATAAGTGATGCCTTTACTTGGTATTACGTCAAGGCTTTATATATACCCTTAGGTATAGCTTTGAAATTCTGTCAATTTTAATCAGCTACTAGTCCAGCATCATTCTCCATTGCAATTAATAAGTTTGTGGTCATGCCAGTAAACAACTGCTGTCTTGTTACCTCATCACTTTAATTAGACTTGTCTTCGTCATAAACTAACATACCCACAATGATAACTCACAATGATAACTCAAAATATTGGCCAACGATTAACGTACAGTGGTAATGTGAGAGTACCGCAAGAGTGCCTATGACTATGTGATGGAATACTCACCTGGTAAAGGAAAAAATGTATTACAGTTTTCAGTATGAGAACCTTTGAGGTGGGGTACGTGGTGCATTTTCATTTGCAGCTCTTCATTCGCTGTTCATGAATACAAATCTTACTCTGGATTCGCCACTAACTGGATAAACCACTCCCCAATACGGTGCCTTCACTGTTAAAACTATTCATGAATCTGCTTACTTTGATTGTAAGTATGGATTTTTTTTTTGTTCCCAACCGTAAGTTTCTCTTCTCTGATTTGTGAGATGAAACGCAAGCTCGATCAAGGTTAACTGTCGTGTTATTCAGTTACTATCACTATATAATAGATTAAAGATGTCTGACTAATATTTCCATAACCACAGATTTGCAATGCAGTTCAAGCATACTTTCTACATGCAAGTGATAGCCATTCATCATGCTTTACATCAGTCTCTTTGTCCTATGTATTAATAAACCTCAACATATCAAACTTTTCCTTTTATTGAAACATGAGTGTGTTGGATCAGTGGGCCAACAGTGAGACGCACACCAACATGTACAATCCGGCTAACCAACACTGAACAATAATCAGAAGGGAGAGTCTTATATGTATGTATAACAGCATCTGAGGCAAGTATCACATCACGATCAATACAGAGGTGGTGCCGAGGCCGCCCAGGTGACGAGGAAAACTATACGCTGCCAGTCTCGCCTCCCGAACTCCTTGAATTGATTGACTCACACCAGGGGAGGCTGGCCAAAGATTACCACACTTGGGTAACGGGAGAGCACCCCAGGAGTGCCTGTGTGAGGGAACGTTCACTGGGAATAAATATAATAAATAAACATGGCAATTTAAGGCCTCATGCTAGTCGAACCCTGTCTTAGTGGGGCTTCCGACATGCGGGGCGTTGAAAGAAACACACTGGCAGAGGAGGAAGAGAGCCTCGGGGGCCCTGCACGCACGCTGCTTGGCGCCGCTTAGGGTAGACTGGGAGACGTTCCCCCCCACCCCTTACCGGCACACTTGGGCAGCCTCTCTCACCCAGCAACAATATACAAATGGTCTAACCTAAAGCTGCACATAGGCTGTTCTTTTCATCGCCTGAGAAGAAGGCGACGAGCACAGGGAGTGGCGGCGGCAGACTTTCAATCACCGCCGCTCTTGCTCCTCATTCTCTCCTCGCAGATCATAGCAATAAGTGATACCCTAGACTAGGAAATGAGAAGGCAAACAACTGAAAAAATAGGTCACCGAAATCAAGATATTACATTATGAAAAAGACAACACGTATATTAAAAAAATGACGCACCAAAGGTTAGGTCACCCTCAAGTCTATCTGGCAATGGATTAAATATTTTAAAAAATCTCCGAATTAGGTTATTAAGACCATATAGCTTTTCAAGGATTAACGAGAATACTATCCCCCTTACCAAGAAGCTGATGTGAGCCTGGATCGAACTCGCAACCTTTAGGCCACGAGCCGAACACTGTACCTCATAGCTACTCAGCCCCCAAGAGCGTGAAAGCGAAAAATCTTGTATCTATGGAGGAGCAAACTGACTGTCTGTCATCCTTCCTGGAGTGAGTTAGCGGCCACGGAGCAGTTCAAAGAAGCTCGGTTATAAAAATCACCGCCACTTAATATACAACTCCACCATCTCACTTCAAATTCCTTCACCTTCCCCCCTTACCAATTTATCAACAGATTAGGTCGCTCTTCATAAACAGGGCGAATGAAAGGCCTGATTACGGCCGGTTAGTTAGATCGCTCTGGCTCCAGTATGATAATAATGATCACTCCTTTAATGTAAGACTTGAGGCTGCCGTCACTCACGCGAGGAGAGACTGCGTCGTTGTGATAAAAGGAGACCCTTTATAAAGTTGTAACACCATAGTGACAGATAAAAGTCAACAGCAACGTGACAAACCTGGTAGAAAGACAACTTGAAGGCAACAGGTGGTAGATGATAACGAGTGACAAGCGGAAGGTCGCGTGTCCCACCGTGAACACGAACATCTTGGTTGATATCCAAGAGGAAAGAACGTGATGGCGTATACACCGGAAAGTATTAATGCTATACGGACTCGGTTGACAAAACGACACGCAACGAAATCTGCCTAAATATCTAGTGTGTACAGAGAATCACTTGTTCGATATCGACATTGTGAGGCCGCGAGAAGATACGAGTCCAGGGCCGTGTATGGAAGGGAAGGATAGGATGATAGCAATGACGTAACCTTGTATGGCGGCGAGGGAAGGTATTGTTAGGGTGAAAGCAACAAAACTTGTCACACACATCACGTATCTCAACATAACTCAGCGGTGTGCAGCAAGCGTAAAAGTTTCCAATACTTGTTTCCTCGCATCGCGTCGTGCATGTGTGGCGTGCGAGGGTTCAGAGAAGGAGGCAGTCTGCTGCTTTCTGATGTGACTAAACTCGCGGAAAAATAGAATACCGACTGTAAGGGGGATTGGATTATGCAAAGGCGAACTGGCGGCCCTGTCGACTGGTATTTCCTCTCGACCATTGAGTTTCGCCTGTGGAAGAAGAGACCTGGAACCTGTGTATTCACGCTTATGGAGACGGAGTGCATAGTTTGATGCAAGTCTGGGTGAGGAAAAACGGAGTGTGGGAAAGGAATGGAGGGGAAGGAAGGACAGTATTGAGACGTGGTAATGGGGGTGGAAAAAAGAAAAAGAAAGTGTGGAGAGTAATGGGAAGGAAAAGGTGTCAAAAAGTATAAAAAAAGGAAAGGCAGGAAAATAAGTGAACATAAAGAGGGGAAGGGACGGGAAGAAAGGTAATAGAGGTAAGGAAAAGGGAAAAACAAGTAAGAAAAGTAAGCCATGAGAAAATAAAAAGTGGAAAATAGATGATTGGGACGAAAGGGAAGGAGAGGATTGGTCGCTGTTCGAGGGAGGTTCGGAGGTTCATAATGTTCCCTATATAAAACGGCTTCCGATAACAGGTCCACGCACGTACATCGGTCACACACATAGCTACGACAGAGTTACACTGTCTACTCCACCACGATTATGTTACAATATGTATAATGTTTATATATATACGAGGGAGGTGTGTTGTGTGACTGAAGCTGATGACAGACAGCCGACAGCAACACACACACACACACACACACACACACACATACATATACACGCACGCACACACACACACACACACACACACACACACACACACACACACACACACACAACGTATACATCCAAAACATTTACCACAAAAAAACTCTTTCCTAAAGCTTCGTTCAAACTTTCCTCTCCCTCTCACATTGCAAGCCCTCTCTTTCCCTCCCTCCTTTTCTCTGCCTTCTGGCCTTTCACCTTCCTCTTCACGGATTATCTTCCACTCCCTCTATCTGAAACGTCCCAAAAGCATATAACAAGACTTCCTTCTCGCATAACACTCCTGAAACGCCTCACCTGGCCACACAAACTCGTCCTTGACTGCGGATACCAAATGTTATATAAATAAAAATGTACTAAAACTCCACATACTCGCTCACTCATACGTCTAATTTCTCGTACAAACAATAACATTAGTAAAATAAGAGATACAGAAAAAGGAGATGATGATGTGACTAATAAAAGAACGATGAGTAGGAAGGTACAAGGATGCAGGAAAAGAGGTGAATCGATTGTCTAGATCAAGTTAACGATGATAATGAGTGGAGGAGGCGAGTCAGGTTTAGCGAACTTACATGAAAATTGAAAAAAAAGAAGAAGCTGAAAACAAATAATATAGATAGAGGAAAAGATGGATGAATCTCAAGAGAAAACAAATATATCAAGAATATGCTTTAAAACTGAAAAAATATTGAAAGTAAATGTGAAAAATATCAGCCTTCTATGGCAAGAATAAATACTCAAATATATTCCATACATACAATGTGGAGGAGCAGGTGTATTAAAAAAAAAAAAAAAAAAAAAAAAAAAAAAAAAAAAAAAAAAAAAAAAAAAAAGGGAAACATTTTTACCTGAACGTTCCAAAAATTAAAACAAAACCTACATAGCAAACACCCACCTACCCGTACACACACACACACACACACACACACAGACCATTACAAACACTCCTGCAGTTTCAAGGCAAACAATTTACTGTTGCTTACTTTGCAAATAAAAAACAGCGCCTGTCGATTAAACAAGCTTTGAAATTTCCTCGCTCGCGTTCAACCTGCAT
>JAXIVD010000970.1:0-2500 GCA_036785275.1 Cancer borealis | reverse complement strand
TAAGATAATATTAAAGAAAGCTGAGTCTGGAAAATAAATTAGGTCCTTCAGCGATCGGTCATGGTAAGACACTTGGACCTTCCCGTCCGTGCACCTGGGAGGGGCGGACACCGGGTCACGCCTCCACCACTGTAGCAACACAACCCATTTCACCAGTTCGCGGCCACTCTTACATCGGAATCAAAGGGGACCAGCGGGAAGGAGCCTCACTGACTGGTCACACCCGCGGTGGGCTGGTGGCCTGGTCGGTGGTGGCGTACCGTCCTCTCGGTGTACACCACGCCCTGAGTAGGGTAGGCTGCCGGCGTAACACGAGGGGTCTCGGACAAGATTGTCCTTGCTAACAACGCGCTTCGCGTACCTCAAGTGTGATACGTGTCTCGATGGGAGTGGTCATTGACTGCCGTTTTTTTTTCATGCTGGCGCGCGGATGGACTGCTGGCTTGTAGGTCTGGATACTGTGCTGTTTATGTATTTCTGGCGTTCTAGCTGAGTTCGATTCTGATTGGCAATGTGAGTAAATAGTCATTCGTATGGTAACTAACTAACAACGCTGAACGTGATATCGTGACTGCAGGTCTGGTGAGGAAGTGTGGCGGAGGGGGTCTTGTAGTACTGAGACGACTCAGCATTTTGTGACTCGGACTGGAGGATGGAATCTGACTGACGGAAGATCGAGCACTGATGGTGGGGAGTGAAGGGGGGGTAGGGACCGGGACAGCTGGTACTACCTCGTTCTCGGCCTGCTCGCTCAAGGATATCACGTCTGGAGGACGACCTAGCAGGGTAAGCCGAGGCTGAAAGGGCGATATGGACGAGTGGCATGGGCTAAGAGGGAGGGGCTAATGGGGGAGGTAATGAGGGAAGTTAGGAGGCCTTTTTCTTCATTCCTATAGTTGTAATTTTTTTCTCTCATACATGCATATACTATTAAAAATGGAGTTGAAACAATGAAGTGAAGTACAGGTCAAGGTCAGTTGTAACCACACAACAACCCACGTGAAGCGCAACACAACATCTGCAACGCTCCACTAGTTGGCACAGTATAAACTAGAGTACACCTCAGCCCGACACTCAGGTGTTGCAGATGGCGCGGGCGGTGGTTGGTTGTGGTTGTGTGGGTTATTGTTGTTGCGACTACCTTGATTGACTGACTGACTGACTAATTAACCTTATTAACTAACTAACAACTACTGACACACTGACTGACTAGTTATAAGGCTCCCCTAATTACAGACCTCCTAAATCTTTAATGAAGTGGCATAGCTCAAGACTGGATGGGAGGGGAAGAAGCAAGCCAGTGGCCAAACTTTTGTCTTCCTCTACACCTTTGAATAATGATTAGCGAAGGGAGAATGAGTGCGGCGCCCAGGTGTGTATGCAGGAGGAGGAGGAGGAGGAAGGAGGAGGAGGGAGGAGGAGGAGGAGGAGGAGGAGGAGGAGGAGGGGAGGAGGAGGGAGGAGGAGGAGGTACATAACAGAGAGGATCCAAGACTTCATTACCTCATTCTCCTCACGTTTCAAAACAAGTGTAAATATTTTTTATCACTGTTACATGGCATTGGAAAAATACATGTTTATAAAAATCTTCAAACCAGTGAAGCCAAAAAACCAGAAGATAAGTACAAAAAAGGTTCAAAAAAGATGCTTCACAAGGAAACGATGAAAAAATTCACACCAAGCTAAGTAAGAATAATGTGAAGTTAATTGAGTCAAGTTCAACATCAACATCACGAGAAGACAAACACGTGCAGAAAATATACATGCAAATAAAAAGTTCTAAAAGGGTATATTATAAGTGTGTGTTTGAATATATGTATGTGTATGTGTATCGTGTGTAAGCATATGTGTGTGTAAGTGTATGTGTGCGTTATATAACCTGCACATGCACTTGCACACAGATACACGTACACGTACACGTACACGTACACGTACACGTACACGTACACGTACAGTACCCCATGTACACATACACACACACACACACACACACACACACACACACACACACACACACACACACCACACACACACACACACACACCATTGTAACATTTATTTCTTCACACTGTAAAGATAGTTATTATTATCTATTATATAATTATTATTACTATAATTATTATTGTTATTGTTATTGTTACTATTACTATTATTATTGTTATTATTATTATTATTATTATTATTATTTTCATTATTGTTATCATATATAATTATCATTATAATTATTATTATCATTAATCAATATTATTATTATTACTATTATTATTATAAATTATCATTGGTACCATCAGTACTTAATTATCACCAATGTTATCACTATTATTATAATAATAATCATTATTATCTTTATAATTATTTCTATTATTTCTATTATTATTATTTTTATTATTATTATTATTATTATTATTATTATTATTATTATTATTATTACTGTTATTATTACTGTCATTATTAATATAATTATCACTATCATTATTGTCATCAGGAGGGAGCATCATTA
>JAXIVD010000969.1:57500-108075 GCA_036785275.1 Cancer borealis | reverse complement strand
GTGATAATAATGATGATAATGATAATGATAGAAATAAGGATGATAAGATAACACACACACACACATGCAAACACAAACCTTCACTTCCCATCCCTCCTTCACCTCCCTCCCTCCTTCCTTCCTTCCTTCCCCCTCCACAAGGCAAAACAAACAGCCCCATTCTTCTCCTTTCTCTCACTCCTTTTCTTCTGCAGCGTCGCCTTTAGGATAAAGGGAAGGAGATTGTCGCTAAACCCATCAAGGTGTCCAGAGTGTGTGTGTGTGTGTTCCATTTTGAGGTTAATTTCCCCCCTATTTCCCTCTTCCTCCTCCGCTGTGATCAAACTAACCCCAGGTGCTGAAGGGTTTGTAGGGGAAGTGGGAGGGAAAAGGAAGGGAAGGGATTAAAGGTCAATTTGTATCTTCCTTCATGACATCTCTTTCTCTCTCTCTCTTCCCCTCACTCTCACTCTCTCTCTCTCTCTCTCTCTCTCTCTCTCTCTCTCTCTCTCTCTCTCTCTCTCTCTCTCTCTCTCTCTCTCTCTTTTACACACACACACACACACACACACCACCATGTTTGAGTAGTATATATGATCAAAGTGAATGTGTATGTGTGTGTTTTGCAAATAATTAGTGGGTTTTTGTGTGGAGATATCGATAATTACACCCAACTTCCCTTTATCTCAAATTATTAATAGAATTTCAGAAAGAAATATAAGTATAGGTGAGTGAATGGATGTGGAGGAACATACCTATCCTGTTCTGAAAAAGCCATTCACAAGGCCCTTTAGTTGATGAAATGGTATGCAATGAGTATAAGGAAATTCACTTGAAAAAATACTGCTTTAACAGTCACATGTGCTGATCAAGGAGTAATGAGATTGGATGCATCCAAAATATTATTTCAACTAAACATGAACCTAATAGTATAAGAGTAATATATCAAATTTATCAGGTTAAAGACATTTTTTTTAAATTACCCATTATCATCTGCAAATATAGGGATTTATAAAGTTAAAACACTGCAAAAAAATCTTACATGGCAAACGAGAAAATATTTTCTGATACCATTATCACAAAATGCATTTGTTGCTTCTCCACAGCCTTCACCCAGTGACTGAGTTCCATCATGACCTCCAAAGTGTTTGATGAAACACAGGAAGTGGATGTTTCTCCAAGTGTTTGGCTACCAAAAGATCAAAGAACATGTAGATGGCCTCCATACAAAGACTCACAGAAAACTCGAACGGCTATCAAGGAGCAAGTCATACCTGGGGAAAGTTGGGCTACCCATCCAGTACAAATACTTGGCTCTTATGGTGAGTATTTTCTTCCAAATATGATTCACATGACCAGTTGATGATTACTGCCGAGTTATTTTTATTATTATTGATCAAAAGTGCATAATGATACCATAGTTCACGTAAGCTCCATTTATTTTATATTTTACTTTCTAATCCGTTCATTATATATCTATACCTCTTACGCAGAGACATATTCAATTGCAAATAGCCGGGTCAGAAGAGCAGAAGAAACATCGGATCTGCAGAGTGATGCAGAACTTGGACGAGGTCATAGAAGGTATGGTTGATATATAACATACTTGTACACTGAAACTTAAAACATAACTCATATACGGGCCTTAGTACGTAATCACCAGCACTTCCTCTACGGAAGGGAGCTCAGAGCTCATGTCCGATTTTGACCTCGCACCACACATTGCATATTATTAAACACCACCTTAAAGGTTTTCCTAGTTCAGAAGTTGTTGCAGAACTTAATGATAATTTATATGTTGATTGGTTGTCAGAAGCTGACAGCTCAGAGGAAGCTTTTGTTAAGTTTAATGAAGCACGTTCAGTTTTGTCCAAGGCCAGTATGTCCCTTTCAAAGTGGAGCTTCAACTGTAAAACCTTAACAGACAAATTTAGTGAGAATCTAGAGCTCAGCATGCATGCAGAAACTAAGGTTCTTGGTTTACAGTGGTGTCTGACTGAGGATAGTTTTTCATTTGGCTGTCTCGATCTGAGGAATCATGAGGTGGCATCTACAAAGAGAGCAGTTCTCAGTGTCATCAGTAAGGTATTTGACCCTACCCGGCGCAGGGATCGAGCCCGCGACCTCTCACTTGTGAGGCGAGCATCCTAACCACTAGACCACCTCCTCCTTTCACTGTAACAGGTGTAGATTATGCAGGACCTTTGTTTTGTGCAGACGAGAAGTGAGCTGGAGACTACGTTACATGAGATTGAAGCATGTATAAACTCTAGGCCGTTAACGTTTGCTGGAGAGGATCCTCATTATTCTAGACCTTTAACCCCTTCTCATTTTTTTTATAGGATGCACAGCGTGATTTCAAATGGAGCTTGCAAATGACCAGCTTCCCATGGTGTCATCTAAAGATCTGCGTGAGCGTGAAGGCTCGAGGCAACAACTACTGGACAGATTTTGGAGGTTGTGGGTGTCAGACTATTTATTAAATTTACCCCCAACCACTACAGGTTTTGCACCCAGATGTAATTTAGAGAAAGGATCAGTTGTATTAATTTGGGATGATAAGACGCCTCTTGGGGTTGTTGTAGAGTTGTTCCCTGGTAAAGATGGTGTTGTACGGAGTGTAAATGTGAAAACATCAAAGGGAGTAGTTTGTAGGCCAGTACAAAGGCTACATAATTTGGGGATGGGGTATATATTAAGGAATATAAAGGCTGACTAACAACAAAATAACTATGATATTTCACTACTGTTATTACATATTTTACTTTGTCTTAGAAATATGAATTTGCAATTTTTATATGCGTTTTTTTCTTTCAGAATCTAAGGCCATCCTACTTGCTGTAGCAAGATGTGAGACGCACATAGAAGATCAAAGTAAACTGCTTGAACAAATAATGACAGCAGTTGAATATGATGCCAGTATCATCATCATCATCATCATCATCATCACCACCACCACGGGAATATGATTTTACTGCTGTTGATGCTGTACTGCCAATTGAAACACTTGATGCATTTTACACTCTTGATCAAGAATTCAAAGAGCTCATGGTAAGAAGAATGAAGTATTCTATTAGCACTTTATTTGAATTAATTATAACAATTTAAGATAAACTGGGATAATGGTTTACAAATTTTGCAATAACAGATTGAGATAGAATTAGACTAGTCAGGTTCTTTTTAGATGAAACTTTCTGTTCTTTTTAGATGAAACTTTCTGTTCTTTTTAGATGAGACTTTCTGTGAAGCCGACAGGGCAAGTAGGATGACGTGCTGTCTTCCTGGGGCCGGGGTACAGGATGTGGTAGAGAGATACAAGAAAGTAGTGGAGGGGATGGGGAAAGAGGCGTTAGTGGTGGTTCACATGGGCGTGAACGATGTGGGCAGGGTAAGGTCAGAGGAGCTAGTGGATAGGTATAGGGAGCTTCTAAGGAAGATAAGGGAGAGTGGTAGGAGGTGTATAGTGTCAGGGGTGGTCCCTAGACAGAGGGTTAGAGGCTGGTGGCTCTCACATGCCCTTTTATACAAACAGTAGAAGTGTAATAAATAAGATAGACACACTTAGAGGTTGAAGAGTTAGATATTATAGGTATTACAGAAACTTGGTTAGATATTGCAGGCAAACATTTCTTACCTGAAGTAAGAATAGATGGGTACACTTTTTTCCACAGGGATAGAGTAGGGAGGAGAGGGGGAGGTGTGGCACTGTACATTAGAAACACATTAAATAGCTATGTCAATACCACAATAAAAACAGATAGGAATACGGAATCATTATGGATTGACATTATTATAGGAGGGAAAAAGTTAGTCGTAGGCATTATATATAGGCCTCCGGATTTAGACGAAGGAGCTAGTGCACCCCTGATGCAAGAGCTTGCAAAGGCATCTAGGTATAATGTGTGCATTATGGGGGACTTTAATTATAGGAGAATAGACTGGGATAGTATGACAGGAGACGGGTACTCGGAGGAATTCTTAAATGTCGTCCAGGATGGTTTTTTCACACAACATGCAAGCAGGGTTGCGGAGTCACAGGTTTTGGGTGGAGTCAGAGTCGGATTCCCAAGAGTATTAGGAGTCGGAGTTGGATTTTTTTTATCCGACTCCGACTCTCTTAAAGTCCAATTCAGTTATTCAACGAGTAGTGAACTTTACCAGGAAACAACTACCATTCGACCATCCAACTTCTCCATGGCTGTATGGTGAGCGCAGTGCAGTGTTTGAGTGCATTTTTTTGCGTGGAGTCATCTACATGCGCAGTAACAGTGTGTAGGAGGGGGGGAACGCAACGGAGCTGCTGCAGTCACACTTTCACTCAACGGAAGATGAGCGGTCACTGGAGCAGTGATGCGGCTGCTGCCAGCCTCAGCCAGGTCGTTGCCAACTTTACCCTAAATTCAACCTTAATATTACCCTGTTTGCTTTAAAATTACTCTGTACTCTGTCTTTAAAATTACTCTGTAGGAGTCGAAGTCAGCTTTTCAAGAATACCCGGAGTCGGAGGCGGAGTCAGAATCGGCATTTTAAGAATACCCGGAGTCGGAATCGAACTTTTCACCTCTGACTCCGCAACCCTGCTTGTAAGGGAACCAACACGACAGAGAAATATTTTAGATCTGGTCTTAACGAATAATGAAACTTTGGTCAGTCAGGATAGGAGCGAGATTTTATGTTAGTGACCACCATGAAATTAGATTCAAGATTAATGCAAAGAGGGAGGTAGAACAAAACATTAGTTTAGTACCAGATTTTAGAAAAGGAAATTACCAGGGCCTCAGACATTATTACTTCCAGGGTATAAATTGGGAGGGTATAGAGGAGGATCAAAACATTGAGGTAGAATTGCATTATAATAACATGATAAGGGAAATTCATACAGGGCAGGAACAGTATATACCTAAGAGGAGGATTAGGTCAAATAAAAATTATCCAAAATGGATGAATAGCAACATTAAAATGGATATTAGGACTGCAAAGAGGAATTATGAGGTTAGGATAGCTAGAGATGCCCAGAAGGATCAGTTGTACAAGGCTAAAAAAAAACAAAGGAAAGAATAGGACCTCTTAAGGGAATGGATGGCAGCTTGAAAGAAAATGGTGAGGAAATTAGTAAGGAATTAAATAAATACTTCTTGTCCGTATTTTGTCAAGAAGAGTCGGGTAGAAAACTAGAGCCAATGCAGATCTTTAGGGGACAAGAGGATGATAAATTAAGTGAAATAACCATAAGTAGGGAAGTAGTTAGCAAGGAAATAGATAGACTTAAAAAGACTAAATCTCCAGAGCCGGACGACATTTTTTCGAGGATTCTTAGGCAATGTAGAGAAGAACGCATTGAACCTATTGCGATGATTTTTAGAGAATCACTAGACACAGAAGTAGTTCCTAGGCTGTGGAGGCAGGCAAATGTAGTTCCTATATTCAAGAAAGGAGATAAGGCAGCAAGTAGTAACTACCGCCCAATTAGTTTAACATCAGTGGTAGGCAAGATGTTAGAAGCTATCATATCAATGGCAATTAGGAAACATTTAGATGAACACAAGCTAATTAGACATAGTCAACGTGGTTTTAGCAAGGGGAAGTCATGCCTCACAAATTTATTATCCTTCTATAGGAAAGTATGATATAGTTTATTTGGACTTCAGTAAAGCCGTTGACAGAGTACTCCATAGGAAACTGTTAAGTAAAGTCACGGCATAGGTGGGAAGGTACTAGAATGGATTAGGGGATGGCTTACTGGTAGGGAACAGAGGGTACAGATCAATGGGAAGAAATCAGAATGTGGTAATGTCACAAACATACCTATATATATCTAGCTATCTATCTACCCACCTATATATAACAGTCATTTTCTTCCTTAAGGGGGGTAGCCGAGACACACACCCGTTCATACATGTCCATGCACTCCTCTCACTTAGCTTCTAGGCTATATGATTATAGTTATAAAAGGAAAATAAATTAAAAAGGTTAACCGTGCTGCTGTGCATCACATGAAATATATTGTTCCCAGGTAATGTGGTACAAATATTTACAGACTAATGCAACCAGATTTGACATCCTTTTGGTGATCAAGCATGATGGGTCTTGTATCCAGACTTCAAGTGTTGAGGAGGACACCTTGCACATAGACTTTGGTGGAAGTAAGGATTCACTCAGCACTCCTTTCACTTGGATACATAAACTGCCTTCTAGTCTACTCTGATATTTGCCTTTTCTAAATCCATGAATGCAGCATGTACTGTCTGGTCTCTCTCTCTCTCTCTCTCTCTCTCTCTCTCTCTCTCTCTCTCTCTCTCTCTCTCTCTCTCTCTCTCTCTCTCTCTCTCTCTCTCTCTCTCTCTCTCTCTCTCTCTCTCTCTCTCTCTCTCTCTCTCTCTCTCTCCCTCTCTCCCTCACACTATATGACCTTCCTAAGGTAGTGTCATTTAATGTGTAATCTACAGACCTATTACCTTTACCTACGCTCATAATGAAAGTGTGTGTAGAGAATACAATAAGTGTATGTACAGGAATGTGTTATATGGTATGTATATACATGAGAATTTATAAATATAAAATTTAAATATATTGAATAGAATAGTGTGCCTTACAAGGACACAGTTCTCTGTGTGTCAGCTCGCATTCTGTTATGATCACTCCTACAGCTTCAATAAAGCTAGCCTTAACCTAACCTAAACTTATTTTATCTTCCAACCTAACCTAACAACCTAGCTTCAAAAACGTTTTGCGAAGTTAATAATGGCTTCCCCCGCCTAAAACCATAAGAAAATAAGGATACCTATTATATTATATTTGGTGGGTATGTATCTCATGAAAAAAGAGCCGGAATTCCCATCATTATAATTCCTGTTAATCCTAATCTCCCTTTATTACCTACACCACCTCTCATGCCCATCCATGAAGTCTAGTCTTCTCTTAAAACTCCCTATTGTCTGTGCACTAACTACCTGCTGACTTAGTTCCAATCGTATTATAATTGTAAACCAATTTCTTTATTAAATCTACATTTTTCTAGTTTGTAAACGTTATTTCTTGTTCTATCCTGATTACCGATCGTAATAACTTTTCCTACATCCCCCTTATTAAAACCTTCACAGATGGGTTGAATACTCTATGTAGGGAAGGAGAGAAAAAAGAAAGGGCAGAAGGCCTCATTCTGCACTTTTACCAAAAAAAGTTTATTGGAATCAGAAGTCCATGATTGCTTCGACACCCTTATCCAAGACTTTTTGCAGAATTTTTCAAGGTTTTAAGAAATGACAATGTGTTAATATTGATTATAAAGATAGAAGGAACTATATAGTCCAGTAATTTGATTACTATTTGCTTCTTCGTTCTGGCATCGGTACGTGGTTGATAGGGTGGGAAGGGAGGTGGGTGTGAGGGGTCCCTATGTAACTCTAGATGAATAGATATATCATTGAATAAACGAAAAATAATAATAATTAAATAACACAAAACAAAAAAGTAATTGATTAAGCACAGTTTTAATGATGTATATAAATAAATCAAGGAAAGAAATGGAGATGTGTTGTCGCTGCTACCACACTTCTGCACTAACCTAACCTAACAATACATGGACGCTCGTGAACGAATCGGTTCATAGAGCCGGCTCTTCCAGATGAACGAGAAGAGCCGGATTTTTCTCAAGAGCCGTTTATGCTTAAGTTCCACACACACACACGCACACACACTGTGTATGTGTGTCTCTCTCTCTCTCTCTCTCTCTCTCTCTCTCTCTCTCTCTCTCTCTCTCTCTCTCTCTCTCTCTCTCTCTCTCTCTCTCTCTCTCTCTCTCTCTCTCTCTCTCTCTCTCTCTCTCTCTCTCTCTCTCTCTCTCTCTCACTATATGACCTTCCTAAGGTAGTGTCATTTAATGTGTAATCTACAGACCTATTACCTTTACCTACGCTCATAATGAAAGTGTGTGTAGAGAATACAATAAGTGTATGTACAGGAATGTGTTATATGGTATGTATATACATGAGAATTTATAAATATAAAATTTAAATATATCGAATAGAATAGTGTGCCTTACAAGAGCACAGCTCTCTGTGTGTCAGCGCGCATTCTGTTATGGTCACTCCTACAACTTCAATAAAACTAGCCTTAACCTTACCTGACCTTATTCTAGCTTCCAATCTAACCTAGCTTCAAAGACGTTTTGCGAAGTTGATAATGGTTTCCCCCGCCTAAAACCATAAGAACATAGGAAAATAAGGATATCTATTATATTATATTTGATGGATAAGGGGACCAAAATTGAGCTGTGGGGTCTAACTAGCGCTAAGTACAACCTCAGAATGATCTCAGAACTCCTGTTTGTCACACACCTACTAATAAATCCCAGTATCTTGTTGGCCCTATTTCTAGCTATAATACGCTGTTCCCTGGGGCGCAAGTCACTGCTTATTTGAACTCCTTAAGTCCCTCACACTATATGACCTTCCTAAGGTAGTGTCATTTAATGTGTAGTCTACAAACCTATTACCTTTACCTACGCTCATAATGAAAGTGTGTGTAGATAATACAATAAGTGCATGTACGTGTATGTACAGGAATGTGTTATATGGTATGTATATACATGAGAATTTATAAATGGAGATGTTGCAGTGAACTTAAGAAAACGTAGCCAACTCCATCTATCGGCCGTGTTGTCGCTGCTACCAGACTGTCTGCTAACTTAACCTAACAATACATCCGCCGCCACGTTACCTGTGAAACTACCAACGTACAACATTGACGAACATAAAAAAATAAGGATATCTATAATATTATATTTGATGGATAAGGGGACCAAAATTGAGCTGTGGGGGTCTAACTAGCGCTAAGTACAACCTCAGAATGACCTCAGAACTCCTGTTTGTCACACACCTACTAATAAATCCCAGTATCTTGTTGGCCCTATTTCTAGCTATAATACGCTGTTCCCTGGGGCGCAAGTCACTGCTTATTTGAACTCCTAAGTCCCTCACACTATATGACCTTCCTAAGGTAGTGTCATTTAATGTGTAGTCTACAGACCTATTACCTTTACCTACGCTCATAATGAAAGTGTGTGTAGATAATACAATAAGTGTATGTACGTGTATGTACAGGAATGTGTTATATGGTATGTATATACATGAGAATTTATAAATGGAAATGTTGCAGTGAACTTAAGAAAACGTAGCCAACTCCATCTATCGGCCGTGTTGTCGCTGCTACCAGACTGTCTGCTAACTTAACCTAACAATACATCCGCCGCCACGTTACCTGTGAAACTACCAACGTACAACATTGACGAACATAAAAAAATAAGGATATCTATAATATTATATTTGATAGATAAGGGGACCAAAATTGAGCTGTGGGGTCTAACTAGCGCTAAGTACAACCTCAGAATGACCTCAGAACTCCTGTTTGTCACACACCTACTAATAAATCCCAGTATCTTGTTGGCCCTATTTCTAGCTATAATACGCGGTTCCCTGGGGCGCAAGTCACTGCTTATTTGAACTCCTAAGTCCCTCACACTATATGACCTTCCTAAGGTAGTGTCATTTAATGTGTAGTCTACAGACCTATTACCTTTACCTACGCTCATAATGAAAGTGTGTGTAGATAATACAATAAGTGTATGTACGTGTATGTACAGGAATGTGTTATATGGTATGTATATACATGAGAATTTATAAATGGAGATGTTGCAGTGAACTTAAGAAAACGTAGCCAACTCCATCTATCGGCCGTGTTGTCGCTGCTACCAGACTGTCTGCTAACCTAACCTAACAATACATCCGCCGCCACGTTACCTGTGAAACTACCAACGTACAACATTGACCAACATAAAAAAATAAGGATATCTATAATATTATATTTGATGGATAAGGGGACCAAAATTGAGCTGTGGGGGTCTAACTAGCGCTAAGTACAACCTCAGAATGACCTCAGAACTCCTGTTTGTCACACACCTACTAATAAATCCCAGTATCTTGTTGGCCCTATTTCTAGCTATAATACGCTGTTTCCTGGGGCGCAAGTCACTGCTTATTTGAACTCCTAAGTCCCTCACACTATATGACCTTCCTAAGGTAGTGTCATTTAATGTGTAGTCTACAGACTTATTACCTTTACCTACGCCCATAATGCTACACTTGTTAACATTAAACTGCATCTGCCATCTCTCTGACCATTCGTACAGCCTATTTTAGTCATCCTGCAGCATCCTAGCATCATTTAAATTCTTTACCGGTCTTCCTATCTTTGTGTCATCGGCAAATTTACTGATATCACTGTTTATTCCTGTCTGTAAGTCATTTATATAAATTATGAATTAATGAAAGTGTGTGTAGAGAATACAATAAGTGTATGTACAGGAATGTGTTATATGGTATGTATATACATGAGAATTTATAAATATAAAATTTAAATATATCGAATAGAATAGTGTGCCTTACAAGGGCACAGTTCTCTGTGTGTCAGAGCGCATTCTGTTATGATCACTCCTACAGCTTCAATAAAGCTAGCCTTAAATATTACGTGATGAGGTAGTGATCGTGCAATGAAGCCATGTTTACGGACATGAAGGACCACTTGATGAATGAATTATTATATATCAGGAGCAGACATTACTGTTTAGAGAAAAAAATTATGAATTTTTATTTGGACCAGAATCATTTGTAAGGAAATATAATACAAATAAGATAAAGACGCTTTCAGAAATAATTTTAGCATATTTCTTTAGGTCTTATTATGTTCTTGCTCGGAAGTAAAGTTCGTGTTCCTCTTTAGTACAACATGTGTTCATCCAGAAATATCGTGTGATGTAATTTTCGGGCTCTAAATAGCTCAGCCAGCCACCGTGCTGGCAAACATACAACAACAACAGCGTGATGCATTGATTGTATTCCCTTCATATCTCATAAATCTTTCGCCTTTTACTAACGATTGATGTGGAGGGGAGCAACTCAATGAGTCATATAACTTATTGGCCCATTTACATTTTGCTTTGTTGTGTGTTGTGGTTAACTAACCTTCCCTTCTCTTGATGACCGAAACCTCATCTTCTTTTTTCTTCTCTTCTTCGCTTTCTATCCCTTCATTTGTCCTTTTATCCTTGTTTCTCTTTATTTTATCTCTTCCTTGTTTGCGCCACTTATTTCACACGCTTATTCCTTTATCCATATATCACTTCATCTGCACTTTTTTTTTCCCCTGCGCCTTGATTATTACGCCACTTATAATATTTTCCTTATTATTTTTTTTCACACGTCACCCAGCGAGTGTCAAAATAGTTAAAATTGGTTTCAGGGGAAGCGAGGTCACTTAACACTCGACTCTGTGACCTATTTTATTCACTTTTCACTAATATCCTCCATTTAACACTTCACACTCGACTCTATAACCAATAGTTAATTATCTACGTATACTAACTACTCTCCGTATCCCTCACGTAACAGTGAAGTCACAATTAGTGGAATTACATCCCACACACAGCTACTTTTTGAATATTTAACGGTCAAGATTCGCACTCGAATTCTTACTCTATTCAGTTCCGATAATTTCTTCTATAAACGACCGACATTAGTCACCAGTAGCTTCTATTTATCAAGGGACGAGAGAGAAGATTTGATAATGGAAGGTTAACGAAGGAATTCCAATGTAAATGCAGGAAAGGTGCAAAACACGACCCATCACCTGTTCACCACAAACTTGCAAGGATAACTGATTGTGATTTCAAAAAACTGAGTTGTGATTTATGGCTTCGTACCTACAGTGAAGAATGTTGTACTTTGGAAAAAAAAAATTTTTATAACTTGCGTGATTTAAATGTTTATTGTATAATTAATTGACTGTGCTACGAAATTATGAGGGTTTTTTTTATATCTAATTTAACTTTTCTTATGTTGCTATTATGTATATCATGAACGTATTCCTATTCATATTTTTCTTATAACTTGCATGATTTAAATGTTTATTGTATAATTGATTGTGCTACGAAATTATGACTTTTTTTTATATCCAATTTATCTTTTCTTATGTTGCTATTATGTTCGCAGCTATTATTATTACTTTATCATAATAAATTGTGTTGATAGATTAATGAATTAATAACATCGACTTCATTGTTAAACCATAAGTGTGTTCTTTTCTTTTTGCAATGTTCTTACGGATTCTTACTTTCTGATTCCATGTGATCAGGAATGCCACTCAGAATTTTATGATATCCCTATATTTGCAATCAAAAATCCCAAGAATCAAGAGTGGAATCCCAAGATAATAATATTAATCTTAGAACTTAAATACAACGTAACACTAACATTTAATTAGTTATATTTCATCTTCATCAACCTCTTCAATAATATCTGCTGATAAGTATACAGTATAATTTTCTTTCTGTGCTTTAAGCCTATCTTTGTATCGTTGATTCATTCTCTATTTCTAACTAAAGGTCGATATCCCAAGATCTTGGGATAAATCACAAGGAGTGGCATCCCCGCATCTAATACTAAAAAGAGAGAGAGAGAGAGAGAGAGAGAGACTCCATCAGCAGGTTGAAAAGGAACGGGCTGAGGATGCCGCCCTGGGGCGTCCCGTTCTCGAGCTCGCGGAAGCTGGACGGAATTTAACCCGGGCGCGGCGGCGCTGGAAGTAGTCACGGAGCCAACCATTATTACTGCGAGGGCGGCGAGGATATTATTTAAAGGTTTATTGTGTAAAAAAAAAATCAGTATGTAAACTATACACGTATATATTAATTAATACACAAATGGCGTTGCGAGGACTGGTACTCGCCGTCTTCTGCTGTGGCGGACGCCGGACAGCTGTTGTGTCGTGATCAGTGAGGCGGGGATGCCGCCCGGAGCGCCCACCGCAAGGCGTGGTCAGCGGGCTGGAGGTGCACTCCGGAGCACCCGTAGCATCACGTCCGTGGGCGTGTGGGGGACGAGGAGGGCAGCCCTGGCCTCGCGACGGGTGAGCAGGCCACCATTGACAGGCTAGACGGCGTCACTAGGAAAATATGTAAGTACTTATATGATGTTACTACAGTTAGGATAGGATAGGATAGGATAGGATAGGTTAGGTTAGGATAGGATAGGTTAGGATAGGTTAGGTCAGGTTAGGATAGGTTAGGTTAGGATAGGTTAGGTTAGGATAGGTTAGGATATGTTAGGATATGTTAGGACAGGATTGGATAGGATAGGATAGGATAGAATAGGATAGGTTAGGAGTTGAAATGGTAGTGCTTTACGAAACCTGCATTGAGACTTCCGTAGACTTATGGCAGACTATTTCACCCCCTTTACGCAAAAAATACGCATTTGCGACACATTCATGTACCCCACCCGAAACCCCGCATTCCCACCAGGTCCCCAGAATAGGATAGGAGTTGAAATGGTAGTGTTTTACGAAACCTGCAGTGAGACTTCCGTAGACTTTTGGCAGACTATTTCACCCCCTTTACGCAAAAAATACGCATTTGCGACGCATTTCATTTACCCCACCCGAAACCCCGCATTCCCACCAGGTCCCCAAGCTTGTTGGGGGGGGTGAGGGGAGAGTATGGGCGTAAACTAGAACTTTACCATTTTTTTTTATGTAGTGAACGGCTTTATCCACATATTCTCTAAATATGAAGTGTTGTATTTATCTCGTGAAATCTCGCCATTTCTCGCAAGCGAATTGTGGGAAAATATTCTGTGAATTTTTTAAAACTCTTATCGACTCCTAAAACACACACTTGTATGATTATTTGATCAAACATACATTGCCAACATAGTGATGTACTATTGTTTTCTAAGACATTCTCATATAACGAATCTATGTAATGTAGATTGAAATTCAATAATCTCTCTGAACTAGGTAGCTATAGACCATGTAGTTCTGCTATGGTTAGTAACACCATTACCCCTCCCACCATCGAGCTACCACGAACCAGGATCGAACCTTCAACCTATAGGCCACAAGCCGAGCATTATACCAGAGCCAACCGGCCCCTGTATTAAAATTGTACTGGGGGGGGGGGGGGGGGGGGGTAAAATGTGCCAGGCAACAAAGGCCATATGGCACCTCTGTCTTAAAGAAGATGGAAATGGAGGGAATTTCCTCTTTAAATAAGTCTTCCCTCATACTCATGGCTAGCATACATTGCAAAAACCAAAGGTCTCTATCTACATCTATACCAGGCTATCCCCCCTAAGTGGGATAACCAAGACAAGGTATGCATACACACATACACACCTCTCACCTACCCCCTAGAGCAGCGTTTCTTAACTTTTTCTGACCTCAGCACCCCTTTAGTGAGGTGTAGGCAGTCCAGCACCCCCTAACTTTGGCTAACATAAGAGCGAATGAGGAAGAATATACCTTCCAATGGTCTTATCAGTATTACTGGAACATGAAATTAACGCATAACTCGAAGATGCAGTACTGTACTGCAGCACTCCTACTATGCATCTACTGCCGGAAGCAGCGCTGTCTTACCATCTCACATCAGACATCAGCGCACAAGTACTAAATGTGTACCACAAAGCTTTGTGACACAGACTTTCTACGAAAGTGTGGAGGTTTTGTATAAATTCAGTACTTTTCATCACCATGCTAAAATGCGTTAACACAGTTGAAAAACAGGTTAAAGTTTATGAATATATATATATATATATATATATATATATATATATATATATATATATATATATATATATATATATACATATATATACACAATAATTTGTCAAAAAACTATCTCTTCAGTACTAGTCACCCCGTGCTAGGAATACTGATATTTTACCGCCATGTATTTAGCATTTCCCAGCACCCCCTAACATCGATTTCAGCATCCCAGGTTAAGAAACGCTGCCCTAGAGGTAAATAGAACTACACCATGATTAATGACATAACCACAAATAAAACCAGCAAAGTCCTGTCTTTTGCTGATGATACCAGAGTTTTCCATCCCATCTCCAGCAAAGAAGACTCCTCACAACTCCAAGAAGATCGGAAAGAAATTTACCACTGAGCAGAAATAAATAACATGGCATTTAATAAAAATAAGTTTGAGTGCATCACTTTCAGTAACAAGAACACCTTGCATATAGACACCACATATATTGGCCCTCAAGGTAGACACATCGAGAAGACAGAAATAAGAGACCTGGGGATTACAGTATCTTAGGATGCCTCTTTCACCACCCACATTGACAAGTTGTAGCCAAATGCAGACAGCTGATGGGTTACATACTGAGAACCTTCCATAGCAGAGACCCAGTGGCCATGTTAACATTATGGAAGGCAATCATCATACCACATATAGATTATTGCTCCCAACTCTGGACACCTCACCAACAAGGTAATCTTAGTAAACTTGAGGGGCTACAAAGAAGCTTCACAGCTCATATAACACTACCCCAATCCACCCAAAGTGAACCAAGAAGACCAAACTATTGGGAAAGACTGAAGGAGCGTCAACTATACTCAGTAGAAAGAAGGCTGGAGAGGTGTCTAATTATCTACGCCTGGAAAGTCCTTGAGGGGCATATAACACCACCCAAGACAGAACCGATCTACCTTGCAACACAAATACCAGCCCTAGCAAGGAATGGGAGGAAGTGTGCACAACTTCACCTGCCATCAGCCTGCCCACCAAGAATAAAGACACTCCAACACAACAGTGCATCTAGGAAGGGAGCAAGACTCTTCAACTGCCTCCCTAAACTCATTAGGGAGCTGAAAGATGTCAAACTGGAGGTGTTTAAGAGGAAGCTGGACAAGTATCTGGCCACACTGCCAGATGAACCTGGAGAGCAAGACTACATTTCTTCCCGTCCTGCAACCTCCAACTCAATAATACATCAAGTGGAGTACACTCTACTACTTCACTTATAAGTGAAGGGTGGTAGCACCGCCGTGGCCTTGCCTCAACTAATTTTGAGGGACCAACACTCACCTCTTGAGGCAGAAGCGCTTCAAGGTAAATTCAAGGTAACCCTAACACAGTGTTGAGAGGTAGTGTACTGATTTCTACTACATAAATATTTGACAGCTATCATACAACCAATAAATAATTCAATGGAGCACACTGAATGTCCCATACCCACGTAAACTCATGAGGCCCCATTAGGCTACATATCAAAGCATGAGAAGGCTCATACGAGTGTAGAATCTTTGTGTATGTGAAAGCATGGCTGGCTTTGAGAAGTAAAAAAGCACTCATTCTAGTTGGACAAAATAAAAGATACATTTGTTAGAGCAGACAATTTCTTCAATCATCTCACAATCAAAGTTGACATACATACCATTAAAAGTTATACAAATACAAAACTGCTGACAACTATGTGTGTATTTTTAATTTTGAGTTTACTATTCTTCCATGCAGCAGATTTCACAGCCACTAAAAACGCATGATTTTTGAAATGAACATCATAAAAAGTCTTGCCTTGACCTCTCCCTCTCATAACTTTCTTTATTTGATTTTTTTGACATCTTCAAACATATCACATGAGTGTTTCTCCAGTACCCTCTAAGTTTTGCATTTGAAGTCTACTCATACTACTTAGTTTTTCTATAAGCTCTAGTAATTCATAAGGTTTCTGCTGAAGAACAGATCTTATATGTTCATCCAAAACTTCATCATTATCATTGGCCCACAATTTTGGAAAAACACCCTTCTGCTGTGGTTCACAAACAAACTGATATAAAAGTGTTTGAAGTTCACCAAAGTAGTCTCTAAATTTTGTATATTTACTCAAATAAGATGTCAAATTTGAGACTCTCTTTTGGAATACATACTTAGAGGAGCTACTTGCCAGACCGTTTGAACCAAACATTTTATTCAATAGCATTGAACATTCCACTCTTCTACCATTACACACATAATGGAGTTCTCTGGATATAGTTTCCTTGAGATGATCAGAGTTCAACATGTATTCTGATGTTGGAAAAGAGTATTTCAATGCTTTAAATAAGGACAAGTTTGACTCACTCCCTAGCTTCACTTCAAAATTTAGTTCAATATCATCTAACTTGTCCATTATGTGAGAAAAGAAATGCACATATGTCAAAAACTCCTGATCCCAGTGGATAAACACAGGCCCAAGGTACAAGAGAGGTTCATTTGTGTCTTTATGCAGTGCCCTTGAGTTCTGGTAGACAGTCATGGTTACAAAACAATCACCAAACTTATAACAACAGTCTATCCCCAAAACAGTTTCACATTCCAAGTTTCTTTTCATGTCACTGAACTGATCATCACTGTACAAAATGACACATGGAGGCTTATCTTTTCTGTTAATCACTGCCTGGACACTTGGATCTACTGCTAACATTGTCAGTATGGCTCGTTTCTCATCAGTTACCTTTGATTGTATTTCATTTTGCTGTTTTTTAGCAGCAACATTCTTTAAATCATATAACGGCTGTATATTCAATGGCGATGAGTTTTTATTCTTGGGCATTTTATGATAAACATCTCTTACTGATGTGTTCATCTCGTCAGGGGCATTTTTAGTCACTTTGCGATTAGTGTGGATATTTTCCTTATGGTTGTGCTGGATTTTTTTGGTGTCACAATATTCAAATAGTGCTAAGGTACTCTTATAACCAGGCCCTGTTACAATTGAGACACGCTTCCTGTAGTTCTCATTACCTTTCAAGGAGGTATAGTAACGATGAACTTTTATTACTTTCTCCTTGTCTGACTGTTGGTCTAGAGGAATCCATTTCCGTTTCTTTTTCATATGATATAAGTTATTTCTTAATAAGACTGGTTTCAATGTCCCATCAAGTAATATAACATATGTATTTGTTGTCCCACACTTGCTAGGGTTCCAGATGCCACAGTCATCACGGTATTTTGAGCGTACCTGTTTTTTCTTGAACGCATGTTTTGAGTGATCAATAATAAAGAACACATTAGTTTTCTCTCCAGATGGAACTTCTTCAAAAATTTGCTTTGGGTTTTTGACAACTTCAAGAACCTCACTCACAGTCATGAATGTTCCCGGCACTGGGAGTGAATTACCTGTTAAGTTAGGTGATGTGAGGTTCTTTGTTGATGTTATCTGTTTAACATTGCCAGACTCTTTTTCCTTTCTCCTTTTCTTCAAATGCCTAAACTCCAAATCTTCCATGCTCTGAGTCTTCTCTACATTCTTGTTCATGGATGCAAGGCAGGTCACCTGAGAAAATCCTGAAAGAAAAATTCTTGTTAAAAATACAAAATTTGCAAAAAGGATTGAGAGATTACTTTCCTTTAATTACTTTTAATTACTCCTACATTTCAATATTTCTGGTTTCATGTTTTGGTTGATATACTATTCCACGATCCTTGAATATAAATCAAGAGGCATATATCATACTAGTCTAGTGTCTGTAATATGATCGAGGTTTCAATATGCAGTTATAATTTGGTTACCTTACAAGAAATAAATAAGGAAGTTTGAGTGGATACCTATAGGATATTTTAGTGTGTTTTCCTCAGTGGACTAAGGTTCCATACATCATGAAAGTATGCCAGAAAAATGCCATTAGTGACAAGGACACACCTACACACACACTCATGGCAACACGAAACATTCATGCTGTTACTCTGTTGTGTACACTCTTCTCAAGCTTTCTCACACATCCTCAAGGAAAAACTAGACACATACAGATACGAAGACAATATACCACATGAGTGTAGTTCAGGCCCTACATACTACAACTAGGAAAACACAACTAGGTAAATAAACACACCACAAACATCTTGATTTCTAAATTATACAAGTCTACAAAATACTTACGTTTATCATGTCAATAGTTGATGCCCTGAGTGACACTATCTGCTCGTCTCACAACCTGCCAGTCTTACAGGACGATGTTATTGGGATGAACACAGGTGACTGGGGTTGTTTTGATCGTTTAAAAATGGCGTCATCTAATAAGTGGAATCAGCAGGTGGAGGAATGTTGCCACTTGTCAGTCTGTACATTTTGAACAAGTTATTGCCTATTGGTCTTGATCAAGGTCGCTAAGTGAAAATTTAAAGTCACTCGCTTTGCTCGCTACAGTTACGTTGGTGCAGTCAAAGTATATACATTATAATATACAATGGTATAGTATATATACTTTGGGTGCAGTGGCGTAATAAGGGGGGACGGTCCGCCTCGGGTGACAGCTTGACGGGGGTGACACACACACACACACACACAACACCAAACTCCATATATATATATATATATATATATATATATATATATATATATATATATATATATATATATATATATATATATATATATATATATATATACGTGATATGCAACACAACTGATGCCCTAAGTATTGTAATTATTAATCGGAAACACAATCAGACTACATTGTCTGGCGTCAGCTGAATGTTAGAAGCCCTTCGGTATACCGGTATTTTTGTCAATACCGCACATCCCTAGTGCTACTTCCAGCCTTTCAGCCCATCACCCCACCAAAACACACTCACAATACACTCATAACACAACACACTCACCTTCATCTATATCGTTGTAATTCATCAAGTCCTAACACTTCTTCCAAATTGCTCCCTTGTGAGCCGCTCCTTCCTCCTCCAATGTCACTTGCACGATCAGATGATGGTTTGCTTCACTGTTTGTCACCATGCAACTGAGAAATGCAACGTTGTCAGCCTGAATACTATGCAATTCTCCAGAGAGAGAGAGAGAGAGAGAGAGAGAGAGAGAGAGAGAGAGAGAGAGAGAGAGAGAGAGAGAGAGAGAGAGAGTGTGTGTGTGTGTGTGTGTGTGTGTTCAGTGTGTAACGACCATGACGTCACGACCCACTTGATGCAGTCGCCGCCTCACACGTAAACACAACACAGTGCGAAAAAACTATTTATTTCAAGTTCACGTGATTCTAAATATTATACAATGAATGTGCATGTTAAGACTTTACTAATAGCATCAGTGTGTGTGGCCCTTGTCGGTGTGGTAATGCAGGAGATCATCGAGCAGTATAAGTCGGAGATATCAGACATACTGGACAAAAATCCCACTCTAAAAGTTACTTCTCGGACTTTGCATAACATTTTTCCTGTGCACAAGTTATTCATATCCCTTATTACCTACTTCCCATCCTTCCGTAATATACTATCATTCCTCCAACCTCCGTCTGAGCCCGCCACGCCCACTAAGACCAAGAAGGGAAAGGTAAAGCTGTTCACCCCTGACCAACTCAAGAAGTATGACGGGACGGATGGAAGCAAGGGGCCCTATCTTGCTATCTTAGGACGGGTTTACAACGTGAGGAAGGGCAAAAAACATTATGGACCCGGAGGAGGCTATGAGTTCTTTTCAGGTATGGCTAGTGTCTGTATGGGTCAATTAGCAAAGCTGGATCTTTGGTTACAGAAGTCCACACGAGGAAGCTTCTCCTGCACATAAGAGACACTGCTTTTACGTCAGAAATCACTCGTTCCTGAGATATTGATTTTGCTCAATAATTGACTCCTTGGGTTTAGGGTAGCGGTGCCCTTGCAATCAGTTAGGTTAGTTTAAGTTTAATGCAGAAAATCAAATTAATTTGTGAGTTAGTGCGTTTCACAGAAGGTCCGGAAAACACTGGGCTGAGTTCTCAGCAAGAGTTACAAGAGGGCAAAAACCACCGCTGTTATACTGACCCCTTGGCACACCAGGCCATTGTACCTGACACTGTGTACTATGTAGTTCCGTGCCCAGCATGGTTTGCACTGCATGAACGTATCCCTGAACACTCGCATCACCTCACCGCACTGTTTTTTCACTCATGGACAGCAATGTGGGACCAGGAGGGACACGGGGGTACACACCAAGGCTTATGAGAGTCTAAATGACATGGGAATACCACAACACACACTTTCTATATTGTATAGAAATTTTTATTTTATAATGAAAACTTTGTTTTCTTCTTTTCTCTTAACTATGAATAAGCATTTCAAATTATAGAGTATAATTTATCTCATTCAATTCAATGTTATTTTATTATATCAGATTTGGCAAATGTTACTTTTCTAGCAAGTCCAAGTCTTTAAAGCTACTACAAACCTACTTCAGGTCGAGATGCAAGTCGAGCATTTGTCAGTGGGGACTTCACGGAGACCGGCCTGATTGATGATGTCTCAGGACTGTCTGGGACGGACTTCATTGGTCTGGATGAATGGATCAAGTTCTATGATTCAGACTACAAATTTGTAGGTGAGTAGATATGAAAAGAAATAATTCAGAACATTTCAGATACACAGAAGGAAATGGTGCCACCTCAGACCCTGTTTTGTTATATATTTAAAGAGTTCATGAAGTTGTGTTGCCTCATGTGATTGTGTGGTGCAGTTGTATTTAGTATGACACTATATCCAGCCAGGTGGAAGAACATATATACATATTTAACAATCAAGCAGGATAGTTTCACAATTTTTCAAACTGCTTTTTTGTGAGTGTGATTCTTTATTAGAAGTGGGGGGAGTTAATAAAATGGCAGGGTAAATTTGTATTCTATATGTATATATTTTTGTATATGTATATATATATTTTTTCTATATACACTGGTGAAAAAAGGAGTAGGCAAGTACCCATGTGCAGGGACACTTGCTGATAAACTGCATTTACCCGTCTTTGGATGAGGCACACACACACACACACACACACACACACACACACACACACACACACACACACACACACACACACACACACACACACACACACACACACATAAATACCTTATGATGATTACTCCCTGAGTGTGCACTATTTGCTCATTGAGTGCCCTGGTTTGGGAACCTGACTGAGTGGTATCTTTCCTGGTGTAGAGGGAATGAAAAGTGTTTGAAACATGAGGTATTTCTTTTTATGGAGAAGGTTGGGCTTTTTTCTATGCACTCTATTCTATACACTTTTAACATTGAAACATTTATGTCATCAAATTGAAGTTTATATTTGCTGGTTGATGTTAAAATTGAGCATCAAATTATTTGTATTTAGAGAATATCTATTTTAATTATGTATTTATTTATTTTTATTTTATACCTTTGTTTCAGGAAAGCTGATAGGTCGCTATTATGATGAAAATGGTGAACCAACCCCTTACTACTACGATACACAGAGGTGGATTTCTGAAGCTTTTGCTGCGAAGGAGAGTGATAATTTGGAGAAGAAAATGTTCCCTCCATGCAATTCAGAGTGGAACCCTGAAACTGGATCAAGACTTTGGTGCACTAAAAGAAGGTGAGACCATGGCAGGGAAGACAGGTAGTCCTAGATGCTAATAACTATTTCAGCCTTATCTAGTATAGTCTCTGATGCCTGCTAGTGAGAACACCTTTGAGGCTGCAGTTGTGGTGCGAGTAGGGTGGATGATGAAACTAATGAATGTGTAGCTATAGAAGGTTTGGTATACCTGTTAAAGGTGAGGGAACAAATTTTGGATTGGTGATGAGTGTGAGAGGAAGACTATATAGAATGGGAGAACAGGATGTTGCAATACTTGAGAGAAGGGAAGGATGGAGGTTGAGAGGAAAAGTAGATTGTATGGACAGGAGCAAATATATAAAACTTCTCCTATCATGGCCGTCCCTATGAGGAAGTTACAAGGAATAGAGATGAGAGTATACTAGATTAGATTATTTTTTATTTTTTATTTATTTTATTTATATGTTCATTTTAACAAAGAGGATAAATAGTCATACCTTCTATGCTGTTCAGTCTGGAAATCTTAAAGATAAAGATGAACAGTAATGATAGTGGTAAGAACTAGCATTTAATTTTATGTACAGACAGCTTTTTTTGTCACTTTTGCAATTCCCAACTACTGTGCCTTTCCAGTGGTGGCATTGAACGAGATTGGGTTGGAGTGCCGAGGCAGTTGTTCACCCCAGGGCACAGCAAGTCAAGGTGCGCCTGTGTGAAGAATGTTGGTCCTCCTTCCCATGACCCAACGAGGCTCAACCACAAGGACAGAGGGGATCTAGACCACCCTAACCTGCAAGAATATCCAAAGTGTGTGCCGGACCAGCCTGAGTGTTTTGTGATGATAGACTAAGTAAAATGAAAAATAGTTTGTGTATGTATATGTATGTGCATGGGATAATTGAGGAATTGTTAAATTTATATTTGTTATTTCTTATAGTGGTATTTTCTCTTCTGATGGTCATTGCCAGATGATTTGCAGGATTTCATATGAGTCATTGGTTAGAATATTTGTTTGTTAGATAAATAGAAATGATAGGATGAGAGTGTGGTAAAGAAATGGTTGAAATTGCTGGAAAGGGCATGTAAGAAGGTGCTGAAATGGTTTGAACACATAAAGAGTAGAAGGAAGAGAAAATGTACATGCTTGAAGTACAGTAGATGGAAGATTGAGAGGAAAATTATTCAAGGATGGAGATAATAAAATGAGGAAGTGTTGCATTACAGAGAAGATACCTGACATGATAGAATAATTCATCCCGTCCTGTTATTGATTGATCAGTTGAAAGGTAGTTTGCTACTTTGCAGGCTGATTATTATTTA
The DNA here is from genome assembly GCA_036785275.1 of Cancer borealis. Classification (NCBI taxonomy): domain Eukaryota; kingdom Metazoa; phylum Arthropoda; class Malacostraca; order Decapoda; family Cancridae; genus Cancer; species Cancer borealis. The sequence goes on along the minus strand of JAXIVD010000969.1, from coordinate 84,598 downwards.
TATGCATTATCCATCATCAGATTCATAGTGTAATCCCATTTTGTTTTATTATTATTAATTGACTTCACAATTAATAACTCATTTATAATAATTAAGACCGTGAGCTGTGCAGTTATATTGTTTATTTAAGATACTTTTGTCAATATTACCTGATGCCTACACCTCGAAATGTGAAATGTTCAACTTCTCTTATGTAAAATTCGTTGATGAATAAAAGGCTGTTTGTAGTTGGTTGTAGCTTTGGTCAGCCTCACTAAAAGTTTGCTAGGCTAAAAATCAAAAGTTTTTCTTTATCAGTAGGAATGTGCTTATGAAATTCACCGTACACACAATAACTAAGAGTGCTCATAAAATTTACCTTCCGATGATAAAGAATGATCATAAAATTTCACATCCTATAACTAAGAATGCCTGTAACATTTACCATCCCGTAGCTAAGAATATTCCTGTGTTGGAGACTGCAAAAATACTCTCACTGTATTCCCTGTAGCTCGTGAAAAGCTACCAAAGGGATGGAATGAGAGGTCTGGGATTCTGGGAAGCCCCTCTCCTGTATTCTCTCCTATGAAAAGATAAGTTCATGTTCACTGTAGAAATTGAGATTCACCCATTGTAACTTGCATTAATTTTCACGTTACCAATGTATTACCAGGGCAGGTGTGCTGCTTCTATTGCGGGGAGAATTGAGATTTCCAATTTTCATGTTTGTTTTGGATTCTATTTTTTCAAATGAAAAAAGTCACAAGTGAGAATGTATCAAGATGTATAAAATAGTTATATTTATGTAATTTTGCCACCATATTGGTATATATTCACTAGAATGGCTTGAAACCGTTATAGTAATGCAAAATTGGATTCCTTGCACTCGAAAATATATTCATGTACTATAAATAACATTGTATTTGTGGGCTAAGAACAACAATTATGAAGAGTTTTGTAAATTGACCATTTTCGGCGGCCACCTTGTTTTCTAAGAATGGTAAGTGGATATGAAGTACACATCCACCTTGAAATTGAATTAGAGACCAAATTCTATTGAAAAATGCAATAAAATTATTACCTTCTCTTAGTGCAAGGTTGTATGGCCTTGCGAACGGACTATAAGGGGACATTCCTTTGTACAGAAGACCAATTTGATCGATCGTTTTCAGAATGGTTCAGATTGAGCAAAATCTTTATTCAGGAATACCTAGAGAGTGAGTAAGGCGATGTGTTCTCAATTTGTGTGTGCTAATTGATAATAGTGATCAATCTCATGTTCACTGGATGAATTGAAGTGAAGAAATGTTATCCAACAGCAGCATGCTTTATATGGACCTTAGGACAATGTTGAAATATATGATACGGAGACAGATCACTTCTATCCCCGTTGCTCCCGCTATGGAATGTTAGATTCTGGGGAAACTCAACCACACTCAAGCTTGTAAGGAGACTTGGTGTGAAAAATTAATAACACTGGCCATTTGTGTTTCATACAACACAATTGCGGATTCTAAAAACTAGAATTTCAATTGAAAGTTACCAAGAAATAACCAAAAACTGCGAGTAATCCTGGGAATAAGCTACATAAATGATCACATCTGTTATTATTTTGTATGTCCCTGGTGGTGAGTGTGTCTGCGTGGACTTGAAGTTCAAATACATCTCAACATTTTCTTTCCATTTGCACTGCTACCAGCGGAACAGTCAGACACCGAGACCAGGCACGGCGATCGGCACTGCACTGAGGTGTTTCATCTGAACTTCACGCTTGATACCAAGTATACTTTGGTCATCAACCTTTATCTTAATGTCACAAGCAGAAATTAGATGTATACTCTCCTTCTAGTGCATGATTATGATTGAATCTGTCACATTCTTAGTCTATATTCTTTATAGCAGAACATTTTTCGATTACCATACATATTTCAATATTGCCAATAAGTGATGGACGCAAACAAGCTGGGGAAAAGGTATCACAGTTTTACCCAAAACATTACGTGTAGATCTTACACAGTATTATCAATGAAACTGATTGTTCAATTGGATAACTATGCGTCTGTACATAATACGATTGCAGCAGTTACGTATTAGCGAGATGATTGATAGTCAGCAGGAGAGCGGCCGCGATTATGTTGCGGATCACCCATCTGCAGGTCTTCTCTGATGTTGTCATTAACAAAGCAAGCCAAAACTGCACTTCGAATGTTATATTCACACAAATAACAACTCATATGATATAACTATCTTATATTATCTTTCCTCGCAATATACACTGTAATAAACAGTGGTGTAGGCTTGCTCATACTTATTGCAATTTTTTTTTGTTGATAATTTCCCTTTGGCCTAAATTAATTATTTTTTTCTGCCTAATGCCAAACCGTTTACTCGAAACAGGGTGAGTCATCACACTGCGTCGGAGGCTGATGGCCAGACGCTGTTAAGATTATAGCGGAGATAAGGATCATAATATCTTGCTTAGGGATGGGTAAAAACCTATAATACTGAGCACAACGTAATTATTCTTTTAATTAAGCAAGGGAAAGTATATTCAGGCATCATTATGTTGTCCAAATGGAAATAGTATATCCAAGTATCATTATGTTTTTTACATAAGACTCTAAATGAATATGCACTCCAAATATTATGCACTTGGTTTGGCAGAAGGCTGAGGTGTGGGAGTAAGGCAAGAGTACGGCGCAATGGATGTTTCACCATTCCTTCTGTTGCTGCTGTTACTGGGCGAGGAGCTTCGGATAACCACTTCGAACCGGTCGTCCATACACATCAAGTAAGAAAAACTTTTAAATTAATCAACTCTGATGATAAATCAGCATATCTGAGTTTTGTTACTTACCCTCAGTAGTGGTTAAACCGTCTAAAACAACGTCTTGTTTCTTTCCCACTAAATGCGGCGCTACAACAGAGAGACTAGAGCGATGTTCAGAGCCAGCAGAAAGGAAGGCAATCATTCGCTGGCTAGGTAAGTGTTGTTTCGTCTTTACATTTACAACAAAACAGAAGCAAATACAAAAGCTTGAAGTGTGTTGCAACTATAACAATCAGCATGTCTTGCTGCATTTTCCTCGGCGTTGTTGTTGAAGAATATAATGATAAATAATATAATTATGGTTTACAGCAAACAAGAGGGGGAAGACCTGACCGAGCTGCTTGCCTTCCTGATAAGCTTGACATCTGAAGGACAGCTCTACTTAGTTCATGACGTTGACGCTGAAGGTGGGTTGTAATGTACACTGACGGGGAGGAAGGAATAACCTCTCTCTCTCTCTCTCTCTCTCTCTCTCTCTCTCTCTCTCTCTCTCTCTCTCTCTCTCTCTCTCTCTCTCTCTCTCTCTCTCTCTCTCTCTCTCTCTCTCTCTTATACTTTGCATGCATAGTAATGGGATGCCAGAAGTATTATTATGATGCGCATGGAGGGTGCGTTTGATCATGCAATATAGCGACAGCCCTAACTTGTGTGCCTCGCGCACGACACCTTGCTGATATCACATACTAGGCTTCACATTTCACTGATTCAAACGTGATGGAGCAAACACATTCAGTCTCGCCAACTGTCATATGTCATTTCAGGTTATTTGAAACTTTACGATAAGCATCAGTTTAATCCAGAGCGATGATTTTGCTTTCGTGTATATTATCTGACACTTGCTTATACATTACCAGACACGTGTATGTGTGTTAGCATCACTTGCATTTGTATTATCAGACACGAGCATGTGTATTAACAGACACGTGCATGTGTATTATCAGACATATGCTTGTGTATTACCACGCCATCTACCAACGACATCTACAACTTTTCATTTTTTATTTTATTTGAACAATATTTTTAATCTGCTATAATTTATTTTTTAATATCTGACTTCATCTACTTATAAGCATCATACATTTAGCTAATCCATGACTTGATTTCTCGGTTTGTGAAAAATATCTCGGAATCGCATTAATTCAACAGGAAATTTCTCTTTCACTCGCCTATTCATGGAGAGAGAGAGAGAAAGAGAGAGAGAGAGAGAGAGAGAGAGAGAGAGAGAGAGAGAGAGAGAGAGAGAGAGAGAGAGAGATGGAGGTAGTGAGTGATGTGTCATGTCGTGCAGGTGTGCAGAGCATGGAACAGGTGTGGCGGAAGGCAGGAAGAACAGTGACGCTGCTGCCTTATGACGCACACTTGGTACTACTGACGGAGATTCTTACGTCACCCCGACATCATGTTCTGCCGATCAGGAATATTATGATCATGTGCTCCAAAGAACACGTAGCAGTCATCTTTCAGCAGGTGTGTATGTGTGTGTGTGTGTGTGTGTGTGTGTGTGTGTGTGTGTGTGTGTGTGTGTGTGTGTGTGTGTGTGCTTCCAGGAAAACATAACTCAAAATTATATATATAAATTCCTTTAACATTCTCCATCCAATATCATAATAATATAAAATCTGCATTTGAACTCTCGCTTGACGATGACTGGGCTAGACGACGGGCTGAATGTTCAATCGTTGACGGCCGCAGCCGCCGCACTACACCATGAAACCCCGTGGTAGCAGGAGTGAGAGTACTGTCACCCAGCTACATTCTATCATGGCTTTGGTTTCTGTCAGTATTCCACCGCGGGAGTTATCCTTAATACTTAACATTAGCAAGTGAACAGTTCAACGATGGATTGAAATATATCGAGACAAAAAGACTTGACAATCTGAGATGTGGATATCCTCGTCATTCAGACAACATATGCAAATGCTTTCACAACAACTTAACTATTATATAGTCCTAATACATTCTTGATATACAGTCTCTACATACCGGTCATAGGCTATTATCAATATATCGTCTTCAAATACCAGTAATTGGCTATCATTATTATATTGTCTTCAAATACTAGTAATAGGCTAGTATCAATACATCGTCTTCAAATACCAGTAATAGGCTATTACCAATATATTATCTTCAAATACCAGTAACCTAATTGGCTATCATTATTACATTGTCTTCAAATACCAGAAATAGACTATTATCAATATATCGTTTTTAAATACCAGTAATTGGCTATCATTATTATATTGTCTTCAAATACAAGTAATAGGCTAGTATAAAAATATGTCTTCTTCAAAATGTCGGTAATAGGGTATTTATCGTCTTTACACACCTGTTAAGGTAATAATTAATATATATTCAAATACTGATAATGTTATAATCAACATATCTTAAAATACCAATAATTGGTTATAGTTAATGTCTTCAATTACTGGTAATAGGCTATAATTGATATATCGTCTTTATATATATTTAATAGGATATAATTAGTATATTTTCAAATAATGACAATAGACTATGATTCATATATCGTCTTCAAATACCAGTAACCGGATATAATTAATATACTTTGAAATACTGGTAATAGGCTTTAACTAATGTCTTTGAATACCGATAATAGGCTATGATAACTGTCTTCAATACCGATAATAGACTACTAGATGTGTCTTCAATACCGATAATAGGCTATAATTAATATATCGTCTATACATACTGGTAACTAAGCTATGATTACTGTATCGTCATTAAGATTAGATATTGGTAACCAAGTAAATATTGATATATCTTCTTGTTTGAACCGCCAAGCCTCGCAAGCATGACGACTCAGACACAGCAGTAACCAATGATTGATTACCCATCGCTGGAGAAGATCTTGGATGTCATAGCAGGAGTGTGAACATTAACTGAAATTTTGTGCAAGTTTTTCGTAACGTCTGCGAATGTTACAATTTAAGTTATTAAGTGCAACATCGATGTCATTTATGTAAATTATGCATACAACAGACATACAGAACCACGGTCAGACATACAGATAGACAAACACATACATATACTCGTACAGATCAATACACTTAGCACCTCACCACTAACCACTAATTGAGGCAACCAATGTACCTCTTGTTCAGGGACAATAGAAGACCACTCGTAAAGACACGCACAACATAACGAGCTGTGCCTCAGGTGTTGCATCAGATGGCTCGAGCTGCGACTCACTTCCAAACTCTCCTTCAGTGGTCGCTTCTTAAGACCGTAATCCATTTTTAACGGTAACGAGCGTGCTGCGTAGAGCTTGGCATTGATAGAGCCTCCCTGTGAGGAAAGCAGTAAGAGTGTCTCCATTTACTCTTGTAAAGCAGAGAGGAGTTGTACTCGGCATGACATTGTCCGAGCAACACAAAATAGTCGTCAATACCAATAAAAAAATAACTCAAAGAAGGAGCACTCTGATGAGGCACGGAATGTATATAGATCGTTTGGTGCATTAAAGCAAAGATAGTCGTGATCGAACATCAGTGAAGAAATGTGAGGCGTGTTTGGAGCTACTCACTGAGAAAATCCGTAATGACTAGGGAGGCGGAGAAAGAAAAGCAAAAGAAACTCACATCGATCTCAGATTCACCGTATAGTCTTGCAGGACAGTTATCAATCAAAACTGATCGACAAAAGGTGAAAACAGTAACACGCGAGGTAGACTGAAAAATTTTGTAATCGATTATATCTGGTATTTAGTAACGGTCGTTTTTCACTAGACTTTCTTATTTCTTGAAACCAATGTACAGTCGTGAATGTATGATAGGTAGTTGAGTCTAAGGTGTTGCCATTCGTCTTAAAATTATATGAAATGCTTCTGTTTTCAGCGGTATGAGTTGTTTAATAATTTGGTTGTTTGGCTTGGCATCAGGAACTGCGGCACTAAAACCCTGGAAACTCCGTCCCGCTATCGTTCTCGTTCAACTTTACTATAGATGAGTGATTCTCTGTATTGCATTGTACTGTGTATGTACTGATTAGTATGCGTGCTTCATCGCAGGTGAGGAAGAATATATTAGAATCACGTACAACACAATGGCTGGTCATCACTTCAGCAGCGGACCTGACAGAGACACTGCAGAAGGAGCTGCGGGAGGGGACGCAGGTGAGGAGAGGTGAAGTCAAAGAATTTAGTGGAATTATGTTGTGATCATGAGACGCATAGTCTTCAAATGCCAGTAATAGGCTATCATTAATATGTCGTTTTCAAATGCATATGATAGGCTATTGTTAATATATTGTCTGTACATACCGGTGATAGGTTATAATTGATATACCTTCACATACCGATTGGTAATAGGCTATAATCAATGTATCTTCAAATACTGGTAATACATATGTTATAATTGATATATCATCTTCAAATACCAGTTATAATAAATGTATTTAAATATTGGCAATAGGCTTTAATTGAAATATCGTCTCCAAATAACGGTAATAGGCTACAATCAATGTATCTTTAAATATATGTAATAGGCTATAAATAATATATTGTCTTCAAATACCAGTAATAGGCTACAATTAATGTCAGTGGTTTTGCAAAGAAAAGTAGCTAGCCCGTGCCGGGACTCTGGACTCTCATGCCCGCACACTAACCACTAGGCCACCGCCTCCCGATTAAGGCATATTGATTAATGTAGCGGCTTTCGCAGGCTTCTAATTAATGTGAACTGTTTTACAGGCATGGCAGGACATGCTTCCTCACCAGAGTGAACAGAAACCCGTATTTCCCGATGACGTTTATTGAAGCTCAGTCCTCTCTTTTGCCTCACTATGTCTGGCTATGCCATGTCTGGCTGGCTCTACCATGTCGTAAAGAACTGAAATATACATTTCCAGTCACAGAACGAATACACATACATTCTCATGGCATTGTCATACACTTCAAGTAATGCTTACAATCAATAAATCATCATAACAGTCAATTTATACCACAATATATAAGAAATAAACAGATCTCACCTCGATCATATCCTGCGAGCGCGCTTCTCTTGTCAGCAATGAGTGATGTGAACAAGTCTCTATAAGCAATGTGATCGCCTTTACTTATGAAACAGCTAGGCATCTACTGATCCTTCTTTACAGTATTTGAACCTTCTAAATATCTTTATATAAATGAGATCAACAAAGGAATGATAAAATATACATACAGTTACAATTAAGTTTTTCTTTTAGATACCTACTAATAAACATAGACCATAAGGATTGAAACAAATTAAATCAATCTCAGTATTTCAAAATTCAACGGCAGGTCAGGTGTGCAGGAACCGGACAGCGTATGAAATTACCTTGTAGGAGGTCACTAAACCTTCTCCGTAGGCCGCCATTAACGTCTTTAGAACTTCCTTGATTCTACAGGTGGCGCTCGTGCAGCGTGAGGGATCCCGCGTGACACGCCTCTACTCCTCCAGGGTCTTTCCTGATGGAAGGATAAGGTAAAGTGATATCAAGCAAGATCATTCCATTATGTATTAGCTATTCGGTATTCTTTTTTATTATTCTGAGTTTTTAAAACATTATAAAATAAGGAGTTTCAGTGGAAGTAGACAACATATTTCTATGAGTAATTATGCATGTATTAATTAACTCTAACTTTCTTTCATTTAATGTATTTGGTTCACTTTCATAGAGAGTTGTTGAGTTCATAATGATGAATGATTTATAATTTCTCGTGTGAATTGTAGAAATATATTTTTCTTATTGATAATATCCGTTAGAGTGAACGTCTATCGTACAAGCAGCAGGGACAAATGTTATTAAGGTTTGTTAAACGTGGTCAAGAAAACTATGTGCTCGTGAAAACCTGCAGAATTAAAGCAGTGTAATGGGCAGATTCTCCTACGTTGGTATGTGGACGGCGGGGGAGGTGGGAAATATGCAGAATCAGTTGTTGCCTGATCTACAACAGCTATACTCAAACTTCCACGGTCGACACCTATTGGTCACTATCGTCAATAACTGGCCCTACTTCAAGATCATTACCCTTAACAACGGCACCGTCATCCCTATCTCAGGAGTAGATCTGCAAGTTATTTCAACCCTCAGCCAATCGCTCAACTTTACGTGAGTGTCACAAGGTGTGTTAGTGATAGTGTTTTGGCACAACCTTTCTCTCTCTAGCTCTCCCTCCCTCCATCTCGCTTCCTTCCTCCTTGTCATGGGCGCTTTATGTATCTTATGGATTTTTTTCATTAACATTTGTTTTATAATGTAAATGTTCTCACAGGGTAGTTTCTTCTGCTGTAATGTTGATCATCTGTTATATAACACGTGGACAAACATTCAATTTATACCACATTATCATAGACATTTTAGATCTGGAGACGAGAACAGTTGGTGGCCAATTAGATCATATTGGTCTTCACCATTTGCATTTGCATCAGTTACGTGAAAGGTGATGCTGTCTCACCCCTCTCAGGTATCATTTCATTCTCCCGCCGGACGGCAATTGGGGTGGCCCACAACCAGACGGTAGCGTCACGGGAATGGTGGGACAGGTGGCCAGGCACGAGGCCCACGTTACGCTCTGTGAACTCTCTATCACAAGTAGGTCAAAGAAAAGAAGGGAGGTAAGAAAAGATAGTAACAAAGATAGTGAGAATCTATGATGTTTACGTTTGTGTTTCTTGGTGCCTCGACTACACAGCTGAGAAAAGAGACTGTCTTCCCACGGTGATGGTCTGCCGCTGCCCGTTGGCTAATGTAGCACATATTATGTCATATGTAGAGATAAATGGCCATTATATTGATAACAAGCAAACTATTTGTTTGGTAGTATCCCTATTCAAGGTTCTTCTCTCCTCTGATCTTACCTCTTACCATGTGGTGGGGTCTCAGGCAGCCGAGAAACTGTGGTGGATTTTACAGTACCGTACTATATGGAATCTTCCACACTAGTGTCCGGAGCACCTAAGGAAAAAACCCGAACCTTCGCCGTGTTTTCTCCGTTCTCACTAGAGGTGAGTAGCTTAGCGGAGGGAGGGGGTGTTAAAGGATCTTTGACTCTGCTTCTTTTCATTCGCCGTGAAACATACTAAAGTTCGACTATAGTGGAACCATGATGTGGCTTCCACTTCTCAGTTTCAACATATAATAGGCTTATGATCAGGTGAGGTGTATGCATATATGGCAGGTGTGGCTGTGCATTATGGCGACCGTAGCAGCCATGGGTCCACTACTGTACTTGGTGACCCGGGTGCTGGTACACGTGTTGGACCACCCAGACAATCCACGCTACACTCTGCAGGATCTCAGTTTCAACATGTACCGGAACCTGATGGTACAGAACAATCTCATTAGTACTTCCAGCTGGGTTCTGAAAGTCTTCTTCTTCAGCTGGTATCTCTTCTCTTTCTACATCTACGGTGAGTTGTAAGGGTGTCTTAGTGACATCACTTGGTGGCTGCGTAAGAGTTTGGTGTTCACTCTTTCGTCTGCTTCTCAGCCATGTACTCTGGGACTCTAACGGCAGTGTTGGCCATCCCGGCTTTCGAAAAGCCCATCGACTCCCTGGATCAGCTGGAGAACGCCCATCGACGAGGCTACACCATCGGCACCACTAGAGATACTATCTTTGAGGAGGTTCTAAAGGTATCGTTGGATGGATTCATTGAAGTTATGGAATAAAATTTCCTGTGCACATTCTTAAACATTCAACTTGTTCATGTAAACATTGTATCTATGTCTATATATATTTTTTCCCTCACACACACACACACACACACACACACACACACACACACACACACACACACACACACACACACACACACACACACACATTATATTCACGGTCCGGTGGGGTGTCTTCACACTGGTGTCAGGGAGCTGTGACTGGAGTTTACCGCGAGGTGTGGCTGCTCATGAACCACGAAGACAGAGACCAGAGTTTCTTGCCTTCTCCACAAAGCGGCATGGACATGGTAAATCTATGTACACAGTTTATTTCAATATGAAACAGAAAAACCTAACCTTTCTAGTCTTTACTTGTATGTTGTATAGCTCCTGGCATCATGAAACTATCTATTACTACCTATAATCATATATATATATATATATATATATATATATATATATATATATATATATATATATATATATATATATATATAAGAATGCATTGCGTATTATTATGTGAACCAAGGAGAGTTTTGATCAGGGGACTCCTTCATACCTCTGTCAGCATCACACGAATACTGGACCTCCATAACTAGGGCCACCTGCCTCTAATTCTCTCTCAGTCGAGTATTTCATCCCGGCCGAAACTTTCGTCTGAGCACTATGGCATGTGGCGGGTCAATATTTGTTGTGTTGGCCTTTTTTTTTTATTATGTAAATATAAAAATGTACTTTCTAATTTGCACATCTCGGGCAGATCCTGAAACAAGACTACTACGTGTTCATCAACGCTCAGCTGAACGCTATCATGAAGGCCACACAGAGTGGCCAACGACACAAATTCCACATCGGCCGCCAGACCTTCTTGCCGCAGAGTTACGGCATTGGGTGTAGCAGCGGCTCACCCATAAGGGACGCCTTCAGCAGCATGTTAGTGTGTTTTTCAGTATTCCCATGTTAAGACTGTCTCCTAATAATGTCGATTCTAGTTACGTTAATAAATATAATAAAAACACTATTGCATGAGCTTAGACAATAAATACGATCGTGAAGAATCACAGGGAAATTGATAAGCGGTTTCCATGCATCTTGAGTTTGGGTGCGTCATTTTCCCCAGCTTGCTGCGCCTGACAGAGGGCGGTCTGGTGTACAAGTGGGCGGGGGACGAGGTGTCCGGAGGATCCTCTAGGAATACCGCCACCACAACCACGGGACCTCCTGCCATCACCCTCCAGCACCTTCAGGTACAGCACTACACGAACAATTTTACTCATCAGGAGATTTCACTAATGACATTGTGTTTCTGTATATTGATGTCATTTACATTTAATAGTCCTTGTGTACCACGGGTGAAAGTATTACTAATGTCCTCTTCCATTCGTCCATCACCTGTCCTTTTCCACTTGCATGTGATATTAAGAGAATAGCAATAACAAAATAGTTTCCTGAAATATATATCATATAATTCCCTCAGGCTGCATTCTTCTTGCTAACTTTGGGTTGGGCGACGTCTGCGGCGGTGTTGGGTGGTGAAGTGGCGCTCAGTAAGTGGTGGCGGCCAAGAGATGAACGAAGACGAAAACTCACCAGAAAATGAGACAAATTGTACTTGGGGAGTTTCATTCATTTTTATCTACAGAATTTGTTCTTAACTTGCATTGCTCGCCCACTTGTGCACTTAAGAAGTTTCTGAATTACACAAATGTATGATAGTGGTTTCCTCACAAACAACAAAGGAAACTCTTGTAGAGGTAATGGAGCAATGTTTGGAGACACAATATACGTAATGTATTATATTATAACGCACAATATTCAAGAATGAATATAGTAGTGTAAATTTTATATATTAATATAGGAGAGGTGGTGGGTGGTCTAGTAACTAGCGTGCAGACAAGACGAGCTTAGAGTCCCGGGTTCGAATCTCACGACGGGCTAGCCACTTTTCTTTAAGACAGGGACTGCAACGTCAAAATGCATCGAGGAGCTTCCGCGGGCAGCATGAGCCTCGCCTCTCAACAAGAAACGAGGCGTCACTTAAAAACTCTAACCTGTGCTACTAACGGGCGGAGACCGACCATTCAATACCTCCATCAAGCCTACCGACGCCATAGGACCAAGACATTAAAAAAAAAAAAAAATAAATAAATTAATATATATATATATATATATATATATATATATATATATATATATATATATATATATATATAATATGACTGGAAACCACCTCACTACAGGGGATTGGCGAAGTATTGTATTACACTGTCCTGTAGGTATTTCTGTTTCCGCATCGCTGAAGCTTCTTCCTTCACAGCACCGCCCTGTATATATGTCTATATTAGTTTGTCTCGTGATTATCTAGCAAAGTGTTATAATTACCCTGTATGTGTAGCGGGTCTTGAGTGAGATGTGCTATCCCCATTAACCATACCAATAGAAGAGCTGCACGTGGAAGCCTTCGCCGTCAGCGTAATACACAATCTCTTGTACTCTGAGTCGAGGACCAACGTACCTAAAACACGTGGTATTGATCATGACAGCTGCCTTCCATAATAGCAATAAAATGTTTATCTTGTTAGTTCGTTTGCATGGTTCCTTATTGTCGTGCGTGTTATTCAGAATGGTTGTCGCTTTGGTGCTACGAGGCAGATTGTAGCCAGCACTTAGGGTGGCGCTGGTGCACTTTTAAGAAGGATAGTTATGGTCAATTACATTTGTTTGATATAATCATAATGCAAGTAACTTAAAATTGTATCAGAGATAGTATTTTCAATATTAACAGTAGGTATTGCGTCCCATTCCATATCATTGTGTCGTGGTTTAATAAAGCATTAACGTTTGCAATCGAATGTCAATCTTTTTTTTAACAAAGAACTTGAATATATTGCTATTGTGTGGTTTCAAATGCTGTTTCAATGGACAGTGCTATGTGAGTGCTGCATAACCAACATATATGAGAAATTCATCAAAAATATTAAGGCTGTAAGGAAATTTGGTGTAAAAAATTGGTAACACTGGCCATTTGTGTTTCAAAAGATTTCGACTGAAATTTTTACCAAGGATTAACTAAGACAGTGTTAGTAATCCTGTGAATAGGCTGTATAAATGGTTACATCTGTTATCAATCTTTACATCTGTTATCAATCTGTTCGTCCTGGTGGTGAGTGCGCCTGTGTGGACTTGAGATTCAAATGCCTCGCAACAAAGTTTCCATTTGCACTGCGTCTGCCAGCGGAACAACAAGGCACCGGCAGCAGGCACGGCGTACGGTCGATCGGCACTCCACTAAGGTGTTTCATCTGAATTTCCCTCTTGATACAAACTATCTTTGATCATCAACAAGTGAACCTTTACCTGTCTGTCACACAAGTAGAAAATAGAAGTACACTCTCCGGCCATTGCATGATTATGATTGAATTTGGCCTAAATTAATTATTTTATTATATTTAATACCAAACAGTTTACTCGAAACAGGAAGAGTCATCACACTGCGTCGGAGGCTGATGGCCAGACCCTGTTTAGATTATAACGGAGATAAGGTTTACAATATCTTGTGTGGAGATGAGTAAAAACCTATAATACTGAGTCTTCTCATGCACAACGTGGTTATTTTTATAGCTGTGTTTATTACGAAACACACATACACACACACACTATCTCTCTCTCTCTCTCTCTCTCTCTCTCTCTCTCTCTCTCTCTCTCTCTCTCTCTCTCTCTCTCTCTCTCTCTCTCTCTCTCTCTCTCTCTCTCATGAATCGTCCTTCCAGATTAAGTGTTATAATGATAATGAATATTTTCCCATTGAACGGAGAGTAGTGGTCTCCCGAGTTCTCCCTCCTGTGGTTTTGTCCTTGTCTATTGCATATACAACTTCTCCCCGGAGTGTTTTTGCAACTGTAACGGCATCTGCTTTGTTACTTACATGTATAGTACCCGATCAATAATTTTGTCTCCTTTAACCAAATTAAAATATATCCAGTCATCATTATGTTGTCGAAATGGAAATACATCCAAGCATCATTATTTAGCTCCGCATAAAACTGTAAATTATTAAGTTTTTCAAAGAATATGCAGTTTAAATATTGTGCACTTGGTTTGGCAGAAGGCTGAGGTGTGGGAGTAAGGCAAAAGAGGCTGCACGGCGCAATGGCTGTTTCACCATTCCTTCTGCTGCTGCTGTTACTGGGTGAGTTGTTTCAGCAGACGAGGCACCAGTGGGCACCACTTTCCATGTGGTCCATATAAATGCTATCTTACGAAAACATTACATATTAGAAAGCATACTAAATATTAACATCGTACTGTATTTCCACAAATGAGCAGTATTAAACGTGACTATATTCATATCACCTAACCTACCCTTACAGTCAATAAAATTGTTATTAATGATGATTTGAGATATTTTATTTTAATGTAGTATTTCAAAACGTCTTTTTGTTCGTGTTCATTGAGATTGCGAACATTCAAAACGCAAATGATTCTAATAAAAAACAAAATAAGCATTATATTCAATTGTAATTTATTTACAAAGCAAAGTTAATCTCAGTAGAGAGGAGACGAATGTAATTGGATTTGACGGGGATGAAGCATTCTTTTGGAGCTGCACGTAACTTGTATTACATGATGGAAATGGTCGCTAAGAGAATGAACATTAACCAAATGTATGTTTAACAAAGTGGTGTCAGTGTGACGTGCGTGGTGAGAGGTGTGTTAATGGTGTAATTCGTGATCACAGCGTGGGTTTGTATCGAAGCTCCGGAGCCTGGCGAGGAGCTTCGGATAACCGCTTTGAACCGGTCGTCCATACACATCAAGTAAGAAAAACTTTTAAATCAATCAACTCTGATGATAAATCAGCATATCTGAGTTTTGTTACTTACCCCCAGTAGTGGTCAAACCGTCTAAAACAACGTCTTGTTTCTTTCCCACTAAATGCGGCGCTACAACAGAGAGACTAGAGCGATGTTCAGAGCCAGCAGAAAGGAAGGCAATCATTCGCTGGCTAGGTAAGTGTTGTTTCGTCTTTACATTTACAACAAAACAGAAGCAAATACAAAAGCTGGAAGTGTGTTGCAACCATACCAATCAGCATGTCTTGCTGTATTCTTCTCGATGTTGTTGATGAAGAATATAATCATGGTTTGCAGTAAACAAGAGGGGGAAGACCTGACCGAGCTGCTTGCTTTCCTGATAAAATTGACATCTGAAGGACAGCTCTACTTAGTTCATGACGTTGACGCTGAAGGTGGGTTGTAATGTACACTGACGGGGAGGAAGGAATAACCTATCTTTCCCTCCCTCTCTCTCACTCTCTCTCCCTCTCTCTCTCTCTCTCTCTCTCTCTCTCTCTCTCTCTCTCTCTCTCTCTCTCTCTCTCTCTCTCTCTCTCTCTCTCTCTCTCTCTCTTTTTACAATATATATATATATATATATATATATATATATATATATATATATATATAAATATGTATATATATATATATATATATATATATATATATATATATATATATATATATATATATATATATATATATATATATATATATATATAGAGAGAGAGAGAGAGAGAGAGAGAGAGAGAGAGAGAGAGATATGGAGGTAGTGAGTGATGTGTCATGTCGTGCAGGTGTGCAGAGCATGGAACAGGTGTGGCGGAAGGCAGGAAGAACAGTGACGCTGCTGCCTTATGACGCACACTTGGTACTACTGACGGAGATTCTCACGTCACCCCGACATCATGTTCTGCCGATCAGGAATATTATGATCATGTGCTCCAAAGAACACGTAGCAGTCATCTTCCAGCAGGTGTGTATGTGTGTGTATGTGTGTGTGTGTGTGTGTGTGTGTGTATGTGTGTGTGTGTGTGTGTGTGTGTGTGTGTGTGTGTGTGTGTGTGTGTGTGTGTGTGTGTGTGTGTGTGTGTGTGTGTGTGTGT
Organism: Cancer borealis; assembly: GCA_036785275.1. NCBI lineage: Eukaryota > Metazoa > Arthropoda > Malacostraca > Decapoda > Cancridae > Cancer > Cancer borealis. Next base: position 68,210 of record JAXIVD010000969.1, on the reverse strand, counting down.
GTGTAATCTAAAGGTTATCCTTGGCTTCAGGATAACAGGCTTAGTTTCTCTGTTTTTTCTTCTCTATATTCAGTATTTCGTTATAGGTGTGGAGATTACGACATTAAAACTGACCATAATACTAACCATGATAGTTACCGTAGTGATGGAAACTAGAATGTAGTGAACTGTGGTATCTGTATTGCATTGTACTGTGTATATACTGAGTGGTACGCGTGTTTCACCGCAGGTGAGGATGAATATACTAGAATCTCGCTCAACACAATGGTTTGTCGTCACCTCAGCAGCGGACCTGACGGAGACGCTGCAGGAGGAGCTGCGGGAGGGGACGCAGGTGAGGAGAGGTGTAGAAGTTAGTGGAATTATACTGTGACTAATGTTATATATATATATATATATATATATATATATATATATATATATATATATATATATATATATATATATATAACATGAAACATACGGATTGAAACAAACAGAATCTATCTCCGAAATTCAACAGTGAGTCAGGTGTGCAGGGACCGGACAGAGTAGAAGTTACCTTGCATGAGGTCACTAAACCCTCTCCGTAGACCGCACCAGTCATGTGCCTCCATTAAAGTCTTTATAATTTACTTCATTCCACAGGTGGCGCTCGTGCAGCGTGAGGGATCCCGTGTCGCACAACTATATTCCTCCAAGGTCTTTCCTGATGGAAGAATCAGGTGAGGTGATATCAAGGAAAAGAACGAATTTTGTATTAGCCACTCGGTATTTTTTTTTATCATTCTACAGTTTTATTTTTATTTACTATTAATTATCAGTGGAAATAGACAACATGTTTATAGGAGTAATTATACATACATTAATATACCATGTCACTTTCCTTCATTAAGTAGTACGTATCTGGTTCACTCTCTTCTGGAGAGTAGTCTAGTGCACAATTTTGAATAATTTGGAATTTCTTGTGTGTGTTGTGTTTCGTCGCCTCATTTTGCAACGTTGTTGTGTATACTAATACTATTTGGCCGCGGGGTTATGCAACACTGTTAGGTTTTCTACAACTTAATTATTAAAATTTCCATAGCTTCATCACTTGTTTGACTCGTCAATTCATCAAAATAGCTTCCATTTTATAACAATTAATTTATCATAATCGGTTCCATCTCTAACATAAGTTACATCCATATAATACACATATTCATAACACAAATCCTTTCCCGTGGAGCGAATAACATCCTTACATGTCACATCAATACAATTCCTACATAAAATACATCTCTTAACCTAACATCCAATGAGCTGCAATATGACTGCCTTACATAACGTTTATCTTTTACATACCATTCTCAAGAGAGCCTCCATCTTGAGTGAACGTCTATTGTCCAAGTAAATGTAATGAGTGTTACTAAGGTTTAATAAATGTGGTCAGGAAAACTATGTGCTCGTGAAAACCTGCAGAACTAAAACAGTGTGATGGGCAGGTTCTCCTACGTCGGTATGTGGACGGCGGGGGAGGTGGAAAATCTACAGAGTCAGCTGCTGCCTGATCTACAACAGCTATACTCAAACTTCCACGGTCGACACCTATTGGTCACTACCAACGATAACTGGCCCTACTTCAAGATCATTACCCTTAACAACGGCACCGTCATCCCTATCTCAGGCGTAGATCTGCAAGTTATCACAATCCTCAGCCAATCGCTCAACTTTACGTGAGTGTCACAAGGTGTAGCATCGATAATTTACTGGCAACCTTATCCTCTTTTCTCACGACCCACCCTCCTATCCTCCCTCCCTCTCTCTCTCCCTGTCATGGCACATTATGTATCCTATGGATTTTCAGTAAGACTTTTTTTTCATTGTGAATGCTTCTTATAGGGAGAGCCTCTTCTGCTGTCATTTTGATAATCAGTTATATTATACGCGGATAAATACATAAATTATTTCATCCTTAACATTATATAATACCTCCGTCGGAGACACCAAACATATGTTATGCAACCACCGGAATTCCGGCCGGCGTTGATTGGCGGGCGATAATGACGATAGAGGCGTCCTCATATCTAGTGATTGTTTTTGTGTATGCGTTTGTTTTGTTTCATTTTTCATCATGGCTCAGTTCCCCTCAGTATACAGTCTAATAGCAATACGATCATATGTACCTACATTTGCATCAGGTGCAATGAAGGTGATGTTGTCTCGCCCCTCTCAGGTATCATCTCATTCGCCCGCCGGACGGCAAGTGGGGTGGCCCACAACCTGACGGCAGCGTCACAGGACTGATAGGACAGGTGGCCAGGCACGAGGCCCACGTTACGCTCTGTGAACTCTCTATCACAAGTAGGTCAGAGAAAAGAAGGAAGGTAAGAAAAGATAGTAACAAAGATAGTGAGAATCTATGATGTTTACGTTTGTGTTTCTTGGTGCCTCGACTCCACAGCTGGAAATGAGACTGTCTTCCCACGGTGGTGGTCTGCTGCTGCCCGTTGGCTAATGTAGCACATATTCTGTCATATTCAGAGATAATTTTTCCATCATATTTACATCAGGCAATATATTTGTTGGTAATATTCTTATATAAATTTCCTGTCTCTCCTGCTTATATATGTCTCAGGCAGCCGAGAAACTGTGGTGGATTTTACAGTACCGTACTATATGGAATCTACCACGCTGGTGTCCGGAGCACCTAAGGAAAAAAGCAGAACATTCGCTGCTTTTTCTCCGTTCTCAGTAGAGGTGAGTAGCTTAGCGGATGGGTGCTAGCGATCTTTGACTCTGCTTCTTTTCATTGCATTATCGCCGTGAAACATACTAAAGTTCGACTATAGTGGAACCATGATGTGGCTTCCACTTCTCAGTTTCAATATATAATAGGCTTATGATGAGGTGAGGTGTATGCATATATGGCAGGTGTGGCTGTGCATTGTGGCGACCGTAGCAGCCATGGGTCCACTACTGTACTTGGTGACCCGGGTGCTGGTACACGTGTTGGACCACCCAGACAATCCACGCTACACTCTGCAGGATCTCAGTTTCAACATGTACCGGAACCTGATGGTACAGAACAATCTCATTAATACTTCCAGCTGGGTTCTGAAAGTCTTCTTCTTCAGCTGGTATCTCTTCTCTTTCTACATCTACGGTGAGTTGTAAGGGTGTCTTAATGACATCACTTGGTGGCTGCGTAAGAGTTTGGTGTTCACTCTTTCGTCTGCTTCTCAGCCATGTACTCTGGGACTCTAACGGCAGTGTTGGCCATCCCGGCTTTCGAAAAGCCCATCGACTCCCTGGATCAGCTGGAGAACGCCCACCGACGAGGCTACACCATCGGCACCACTAGGGATTCCAGCTTTGAGGAGACCCTGAAGGTATCGTGGGGTGGGTCCATTTAAGTTGTGAAATAAGATTACTTGTGTACATTCAAGAGCATTCAATTTAATCATGTAAACATTGCCCCTATTTATATACATTTTTTTCCCCTCACACACACACACACACACACACACACACACACACACACACACACACACACACACACACACACACACACACACACACACACACACACTATATTCACGGCCCGGTGGGGTGTCTTCACATTGGTGTCAGGGAGCTGTGACTGGAATTTACCGCGAGGTGTGGCTGCTCATGAACCATGAAGACAGAGACCAGAGTTTCTTGCCTGCCCCACAAAGTGGCATAGACATGGTAAATACTCATACATTGTTTGTATTAGATAATTCGTCTAGGTCAGTTGTCACTGGATTGACTATGAAGAGTTTTCTGGGTGGGCCAGGAACTATTTTCTGGGGGTGGCCATGAAGAAATCTGAAAATTGTGAGTTTGAGGGTCAGAAACAAAAGACTGAACCGCCGTTTTTGTGTAACAATATATGTAGCATATTTAACTCTTTTTTTTCCGTTGTCTTCTGTAACTATATAACCATTAATTCATTACATTGATGATTGCAACTAATAGTCAAACATATATGTGTCATATATGATGAAGGCCTCGAAGAGTATCATAATTTGGCTATGGAACCAGAGAAGTGAAAAAATTATGAACCACTACTCTAGATACTGTCTCCTGTCACACCTCGGGCAGATCCTGAAGCAGGACTACTACGTGTTCATCAACGCTCAGCTGAACTCTGTCATGAAGGCCACACAGAGTGGCCAACGACACAAATTCCACATCGGCCGCCAGACCTTCTTGCCGCAGAGTTACGGCATTGGGTGTAGCAGCGGCTCACCCATAAGGGACGCCTTCAGCAGCATGTTAGTGTGTTTTTCAGTATTCCCATGCTAGGATTGTCTCTTAATCATGTCGATTCTAGTTACGTTAAGAAAAATGATAAGAATACTATTGCATGAGCGTGGACAATAACTACATTACGATCATGATAAATGACAGGGATAATGATAAGCGTCATTTTCCCCAGCTTGCTGCGCCTGACAGAGGGCGGTCTGGTGTACAAGTGGGCGGGGGACGAGGTGTCCGGAGGATCCTCTAGGAATACCGCCACCACAACCACGGGACCTCCTGCCATCACCCTCCAGCACCTTCAGGTACAGCACTACACGAACAATTTTACTCATCAGGAAATTTCACTAATGACATTGTGTTTCTGTATATTGGTATCATTTACATTTAATAGTCCTTGTGTACCACAGGTGAAAGTATTACTAATGTCCTCTTCCATTCGTCCATCACCTGTCCTTTTCCGCCTGCATGTGATATTAAAAGAATAGCAATAACAAAATAGTTTCCTGAAATATATATCATATAATTCCCTCAGGCTGCATTCTTCTTGCTAACTTTGGGTTGGGCGACGTCTGCGGCGGTGTTGGGTGGTGAAGTGACGCTCAGTAAGTGGTGGCGGCCAAGAGACGAACGGAGAAGAGTCATATTCACCAGAAAATGAGGCAAATGTATTGTGTGCACAAAGAAAAGTATAACAGTTTTTATTTTCAAAGTGCTACAAACTGGTTACTCAAACCTTCACAAATTCAGGGACTTAGATCTACTGATAAACCTTTTGAGAACTCTGCGTCCCTGTAGAGGTTATGATGCAACGTTTGGAGACATAATATACGTAATGCATAAATAATATATAAGTTATAATAGCGCATAGCATGAAAGAATAAACCTTTTATTTAGATCATAGATTTAATATACTTAGGTGAGCACCGGACTTATGGACTATACTCCTGCGGGTTACATTAGAAGCTTAAATGGTGCACAAAATTTCCACTTGATGACTTTGTAAGAAGAGGGAAGACTGGTGGTGAGTGTCGCATTCGAAGCAATAGTTTGATACACACTTAATAATAAAAGTAATGTCATGAACTAATACATGTAAAATGAATGAAATGTAGTAATAAATGTTTCCAGTGTACTACATTACAAGACCCTCATCTCCAGACTGCCTTGGTCACGCCATTCTCAAACTATCTCCTGTGTGTGGAGGATAATTCTGCGCACTCGTTGTGTCTGAAGCAGCTGTAACTGGCTTCATCTATGATTAAATAAAATTATCCGAATCACTAAAATATTGTTTCCAAGTAAGCTTCATGTATGTTTTGAGAGACAGAGAGACAGAGAGTGTGTGTGTGTGTGTGTGTGTGTGTGTGTGTGTGTGTGTGTGTGTGTGTGTGTGTAGGCAGCAAAGGTGTCAGAACACTTCCTGACATGCGCACCTCAGCATAGTTTTAGCTAGAGTGTCGTGCGTCAGACCTTACCGCTGCACGCCACCCTCCCACGCGAGGAGCCTCAAGTGTGTGTTCACTGGGTGACAATACTAAGTTGACACACTTTTTTTAACGTTACGAGTGATGTGCGTGTATAGAGGCAATGGTTAGTGATGTTATGTATTAGTCTCAGACACCAAGAAAACATCACCTCATTGTAAAACTATCAATGTGTCAGCAAAGGCAAGCAAGGGTCTGCATTTTGCATTGATGATGAATAATCCACATGATTTTTTCAAGAACGGCCAAATATCATGTATTATTGGTGGTATTTCATACATTAAGGACGTTTTTTATATCCATAAGCAGTTTAAAGACCAAATTTTTGTTTTTCTAATTTAACTGCTAATAATTGAATAAGGAATTGTCTGAGACTTGTTTCAACCCGAAAATTGCATACTACTGCTTTTCAGATATGTTGTGAGATGGTTAAAGGTCCAACTCGTAACAGTATGCATGTTTTCACTGTGTTGTCTTATTATTACCGCCAACTCTATGTGTGATGAGTCGGGACAGTTTGGTTTGAGGATGGAGTGCAGCGGCTCCCAACACTTGCCTTCACATCAATGGTAAGCTTTTCTAAATACTTCTTAATGAAAATATAGTAGTACATGACCCTGATTATGAAATAAATGGCTATGGCACAGTAACTTGATGCACACTTGAGGCTCCTTCAGCTGTAGAGGGATAAAATCTGATGAAAGGCACCATTTCTGAGACACTCCACTGTCTTTGTGGATGATACGTACTACGAGTAATGACAGCGGTGCAAACACATCCTAGTTTCCCCAATCCTATTACTAATAACCTAACCGAAAACAAGGCTTGAATTAATAAGTTAACATATAGTAATACACATGTCTTAACTATAAAACAAGTAAGGTACTTAGATATGTAATAAAACACGAACATTCTCCTTCCTTCGTTATTCAACACGTGACACTGACAATCTTCTGGAATAATACTTTTCTATTTTGTATCGCCGTGAAAATCCACTTTATTCTTTTTTTTTCGTATCTTTCCCATCAAAGACGTAGTGGTGGAGTTTCAGGGAGGTCGTCGTCCATCGCTCAGATTTCGTATAGGTTCTCCTCGGACTCCAGCAGCGCCCTCTCGGCTGCAATGCGGGCGTGTTCTAGTCGGATCTTTTCGAAAAGCTCTTCGTGGCGATTCCTGGCCTTCTGGACGGCTAGCGTGTCCTTGGGCAAATTGGAGGCCTGCACGTGGAAGCCTTCACTGTCAGCGTAGTATACAATCTCTTGTACTCGGAGTCGAGGATCAACGTACCTGAAACACGTGGAAATGATCATGACAGCTGTCCTCCATGATAGGAATTAAATGTTTCGCTTGTGTGTTGGCTTAGTTTCTACGTGTTATGTTTTGGATGGTATTGTGATTGACAGAATTAAGGACCGAAGGATGACTGAGATTCTACCAACACGCATCTCGTGTTTGTTTTCGTGGTGAGACTTTGTATGCATCAAGTAGCTGATCCTTCATAAACTGAGACTATTTTTCTTTACAGTTATATTTTCTCAGTAGTACACTAGCCACCTTACCATCAACTGCTAAAATATCCCCTGGTTTCATTTCATTAGCTTCCTAGATTAAAAGATAGACAACACTCATTACCGTGTGTAGTGTACTTACGTAGGTGTGTGCCGTGTGGTGTGTGTTTGAGTGTTACCTGTTCACCAATCACCCACCTGTACACGCCTCGAGTAATGCCGTCCTCACCACGCTGCTCCTGGTGTTCTCGGTCAGGGTCGCCGTTGTAGTGGCGTGCGGCAGCCCAAGAGAAACTGTAGGGCCTCCTTGGCTCCTCCTCGTAGTCATCTTCCTCCAGTTTCTCCTCTAGGACATCCAGTTTCTCCGGAAAGGCCGAGGCGAAAGTCAATCCCGCCGCCACCAGTAGAAGCAATGCAAACTGGAGAAATAGATAGATACATAAGTAGCCTTAAAGGAACCATACAACCCCTGCAGAGAATAATGACGTCTTTTTTTTGTTTGTTTGTTTGTCTTCTGCCGAAGCTGCTCACATTTATTTATCTTATCAATAGACAGATACTATTTGTTACATGTATCTATATGTTTGAAAAAAAGGTAAATATAATGTATCATATTGTTTACTCAATTAATTATATTGTATTAAGCATTATTGTACCTCAGTTATCTATTTGCTGGGTAAAATGATACACAGATTGGGACAATTTGGCAGAGTTACTGAACGGCATTTTCTTTCCTGCGATGGAATGATCTGTAGTGTGTTTCAGGGGAGGACCTACACGCAGCCATTTCCCCACACTCTCTGAGCATGCGCGAGCAAGCCTCCCCACCACGACAAGGTAGTTCCCATTTGGGGGAAATAAGCTAACCTAACTTACATGCAGGCTCTTCCGAAATGACGTGCTCTAACTTACCTAATCTGCCTATCCTAGTGTATCTAGTGTGCCTAACCTTACCTTTACTTACTTAACCTAACTTATCCTTTACGTTTGCAAGGTGGGGTTAGGCAAGCTCCTCTATGTTTCTATTGGATGATGCTGGGCAGTTGGGAGCATGGCACTTGCATAGTAAATTTATATATCATTTGGAAGATCACGAGACGAGAATCCTCGCATCAATCACGAGGCGAGGCTGCTCACGCATGCTCAGAGGGTGCAAAGAAATAGCAACGTGTAGGTCCTCCCGTGTTTCAGTGTAGTACGCGGCGTGATTTTACTTAGGCAAGACACAGTGTTGAAGTTCATGAACAAAAAAAAAACGTTCCAAGCGCGGGAAAATCACCTTGGAACTAAACTTTCGTCGGCCAATCTTAAGTATTTAAAGAGGTTCAGTTGCTTAGAGGAAAGCACAGAGGGAAAAAGATACAACTGTGATTATTGGTAGTAATGCGTTGATATAGCATGTACTCTACAGGAACACAATGTACGAGCGAGTATTTACTTATATACGTCCAAGGTAATACATATTTGTGATGTGGCAAGAGGCAGCGACTACTCTATACGTCTTACCTTCCGTAGAGGAAGGTAAACAGAGGAGATAACGAGGACTGAGCATGTAAGTACTTGTTATAGGAGTACCATTACTGTATAAGAAAATATTGTGTTTATATTATTACTAATGATGGAACGATACTAAAATTTCTTACGATTCCGATACAGTATTGATTCCGCTATAAAGTCTCGATTCCGATACGACTCTCGATTTCGAGTCCGGTTATCTAAGAAAATATAGTTAGGTACTTATTTTTCTGATACTAACTATGAAAAATTTATTCATCGTATTATGAGCTTGGAAAAAATATTAATAATGTAATATATTGATTTAACAGGAATTAAAACATAAGAATATCAGAAAAGAAGTAGAATACAAAAGGCCAGTTGATCTACATAATGCAGCTCCTGACCTACACCAGGCAGCTCCTGTAAAGTGTCAATAAGGGTCAACAATTAGTTTTTACTGTAACCGCTTACATCACTGCCCTCCCCGTGCAACACGTGCTCTTCTGTTATCGATTATGTAAAGTTTAAAAGTTCAGCCCGAACAGGGACTCGAACCCTGGACCCTTAGGTTAAAAGCCTAATGCTCTACCGACTGAGCTACACGGGCTATACAGGAGCAATATTTATTGTAACTAATAAACAGTAGCTAAAGAGTTTTCGATGTAGCTGCAATGTCATAATATACGTGGCGACATTAATTAAATATGCTAAGCATATTAAAAACATATCAGTAGTAAAACTTTTACAGCAGTTTTGGGGAATATGTAGTCTACTTTTATTGTTATTATTACTGGCAGTATGCACATTTACGAAAAGTTCAATATATGCCAATTAAAATGCCAAATAGAGTTCGGAACTCCAAAATCAACTGTTATCTGAAGCGAAAACATAACTTTGTTATTCAGTGTTTTAAGAATCGAAAATCTTTATAAATTTCTTTCGATTCCGATACCGTTTCCGATTACTGAATAATGCTCGATTCTTCCAATCCTCGATACCCGTTTCGATTAGTCGTCTTATTATTAGATCTTACATGATGGTGGAAACACTGTGTTGCAGGTCTAAAGGGTAACTTGTAACAATAAAGTCATAGATTATATGCAAACTACGTAGCACTTTTTTTCTCGTTATGTAAAAACACATGACGTGTAATCACTATCCTTGACACGTCCAAGCAATCTTAGTTCAAGATTGAAGTCAACTCTTTTATCAACATGACTGATTGCCATAACTTGGAAGATATAACTAAAGTTCAATATATCTAAAATCGTTGGAACTAAATAAAACTTTGAATAATGTTAAAAAAAATTGTAGTGTCTAGAAATCTTTGACTTTCTTCTATCCTAATCGAAAGAAGATACGACGTGTCATTTTTATTCACATGTCGATGTTGATTAATCTTATTCAAGGTTAGACGATCGAAGCGAGTACACCACGTGCTGCTAGCAGCCTCTTAATAAAGGTTCTAAGTGAACTTCTGCACATGTAAGTATTAATTATAGAGTTCCATCAGTGACGAAACTTTGTTTATAAAGATAGTGTTGTCTAACATAGATACCCCAGGATATGAAACACAAGAAAGGACCATTCACTGGGAGGGGAAATACAACCCCAGCTGCTTAAACCCGCCAGCTCGGAGTGAAAGTGGAAAGCGGGTCGGGTGAGTGACCGCGCCTTACCGTGCTAGGCTGGCAGACAACCTACACACTCATCGGTTACTGCGGTGTTACACCTTCACTTAGTAGCGAGTGGAATACTAGACTGACTGTCACGTGGAGCTATTTAAAGGTGTACTTGACGTGCTTGCTCTAGCCTTGCAACACCACTAGACAAACGTTTTATTTTTTTCTGGAACTCAGGCCTAATTCAGTTTTTTCACCTGCCTACGACTTAAATAATTTCAGGAGAAAAGTATCAAAATGTCTCCATGATAAAATTAGTCAATCCGTTTAAGACTTTCTGTGAACACTATT